>SJYC01127835.1:0-20305 GCA_006408675.1 Madoqua kirkii | reverse complement strand
CTGCTGAGTTTTCCAAATTTCCTGGCATATTGAGTGCAGAACTTTCACAGCATCATCTTTCAGGATTTGAAACAGCTCCACTGGAATCCCATCACCTCCGCTAGCTTTTTTTGTAGTGATGCTTTCTAAGGCCCACTTGACTTCACATTCCAAGATGTCTGGCTCTAGATGAGTGATCACATCATCATGATCATCTGGGTCGTGAAGATCTTTTTTGTACAGTTCTTCTGTGTATTCTTGCAACCTCTTAATATCTTCTGCTTCTGTTAGGTCCAGACCATTTCTATCCTTTATTGAGCCCATCTTTGCATGAAATGTTCCCTTGGTGTCTCTGATTTTCTTGAATAGATCTCTAGTCTTTCCCATTCTGTTTTCCTCTTATTTCTTTGCATTGATCGCTGAAGAAGGCTTTCTTATCTTTTCTTGCTATTCTTTGGAACTCTGCATTCAGATGCTTATATCTTTCCTTTTCTCCTTGGCTTTTCACCTGTCTTATTTTTATAGCTATTTGTTAAGCCTCCCCAGACAGCCATTTTGCTTTTTTGCATTTCTTTTCCATGGGGATGGTCTTGATCCCTGTCTCCCGTAAAATGTCATGAACCTCATTCCATAGTTCATGAGGCACTCTATCTATGAGATCTAGGGCTTTAAATCTATTTCTCACTTCCACTGCATAATCATAAGGGATTTGATTTAGGTCATACCTGAATGACAGTCTAGCAATTTTCCCTACTTTCTTCAATTTAAGTCTGAATTTGGCAATAAGGAGTTCATGATCTGAGCCACAGTCAGCTCCTGGTCTTGTTTTCATCAACTGTATAGAGCTTCTCCATCTTTGGCTGCAAAGAATATAATCAATCTGCTTTCGGTGTTGAACATCTGGTGATGTCCGTGTGTAGAGTCTTGTCTTGTGTTGTTGGAAGAGGGTGTTTGCTATGACCAGTGCATTTACTTGGCAAAACTGTATTAGTCTTTGCCCTGCTTCATTCTGCATTCCAAGGCCAAATTTGCCTGTTACTCCAGATGTTGACTTCCTACTTTACAAAGATTAGATCGTCAATATTAATAGCATGGAAATTATGTCAATATATAGGTACACACATACACATAGATATATATTTATGTATATACATGAGTGTGTATGTATTGGCAAAGCATGAGAAATAATTAAAATGCTATTGAAGTTATTGAATTCCTGAGTTTTCTTGGTGTAACAGAAGTAAGACCCAGTAAGTCATTTGCTTTATTTCCATGTGTTGACCTTTAGTTTTGTATTTTAGTGGGCAAAATTTGTGAAAAATTTTCAATTCCTTTATATTCAACGGATGGACACTTGAATATGTTATTTTGGATTGACTTGTATTCTGTTTCTATACTGTCCCCATTTTTAGAGTGGGATCTGTGTTCTTGCCTGGAGAATCCCATGAATAGAGGAGCCTGGCAGGGTGTAGTCCATAGGGTCGCATGGAGTCAGACAGGATTGAAGCAACTTAGCATGCACTATCAGTGAGAGTATTTAGTTTTTGGTGTAATTTACTTCCTCTTCAACATTGAGCCTCCTTCTGCATTGCACTGTTTTGTTCTTGTTGGGGTAGTTCATGCTTTTCCTCAAGTCTGACACAGCACCACAGAGTGCAGATTTGTTTCATTTAGCTGAGAGACATGCATGAACTCAGCAAAATGAGGGAGAAGAAAGGAAAAAGGTCTTTCAGCCACTAAGGATATACATAATTTGAGATCAAACTGTATGCCCCTATTTCTTTTGTTTTTACCATCAAGGGGGATATTTTAATCTAATCCTCTTGGGTTTTCTCCTTTGGTCAACGCCTAATCGATTTTTACATCATAGGCAAGTTATGTAACACTGTTTCCACACCTACAAAGTGTAGTATGCATATAACCTAGGTTTGGAAATCCATTCAAGTTCATTGCAGAATTTTTAGTTTGTAGTAAAGTTTTTTGCAGCCACATCGACTTATGCTCTCTTTGCTCACCTAGGAAGCCATCTCACCCTTTGCATGTGCTGTGTCTGCTGCGTCTCCACCCTTCTTTGCCTGGCTGGTCAGCCCCTAGTCTTTGTTCCACATCCATCTCAGATGACGTGTCTTCCTGGAAAGCCTCTCCCATCCACGCTGAAACAGAGTTAATACTCAGTTCCCTGTGCTAACTCGGTTCCATATGCAGTTTCACATTTTGGCACTTTCTCAGCTTGTGTTGCAGCAGCCTAGACTTTTGCCTTTCCTCCTGGACTCTGAGCTCATGGACCTGCGTCAAAGGCCAGCATGTCTTATTCCCATCTGTGTGCATGGTGCCTGCCAGGAATGGAATTATAACTTAGGAGGTAAAGTTTACATTATAACTTAGGTTTAGAACAAATTTGAAATTAATTCAACAGTGATTTAAGTCATTCTGGTATCTTTTGAGTCACTTCAGAGAAAGTGAAAAATGGCCCTGGCAGCCTGGCCACAGCGTTCCCAATTGAATATAAATACCTCTCACGGAGTATAAATAATCAGACAGGGTTACTCCTTGGTCAAGTCTGAAGAGAGGTTGAAAACATGGACACTCTGCAGCCACAAAACTAATTAAGCATCCCTCTCTTATGAGCAACCTCAGTAATTATTGCTGCTTGAAGCTCTGCTTTCATCCTCTGCCTTCTATGTTACATTTGCCAAGATATTCATTCAGTAAAATTCCCCCACTTTCTGGCAGCTTCTGACCCAGATTTGGCCGCCTCCATTTTCCTAAGACCTCAATGGAATCACCCAGAACAAACTCAGAGTCTGTAATGAGCTTCCTTCAGTTTCCTCTTCGATGCTTCGCACTGAAGAAAGCTCGCTTTATCTACTGCAGCTGTGTTCTTGGTGGTCTTTGGCCAGTGGGCACCATGGTGAATGTTGCAGAAACATAAGGATGAAGCATTGAGCGCAGTCTCTGCCCCTTGGATTCTTAGAGTTTGGCCAGGGTTTCCTGCCTTACTCACTTTAAACAGCTTTTTAAAAGTGGCATTGTTTGCTGTCAAGACTAGAATAGTCAGAGGAGGAGGAGGAGAAGAGTGCACGCCACAGCCAAGGAAAATATTCCTGAGCAGTAGCTACTTGATTGTGTGGATTTCCAAAGGATGGGTAGGGTTAAGCCTTTCTCTGTGGGGAAGGCTCAAAGCTGAGACGGATCGTTGTGTGTTAGAGAAGAGAGGAGAGTGATTGGTGAAAGGGGGAGGGGGGAAGAGCTGGTGGCCAGTGAGTTTGGACCTCATGAGAACCTCGTCCATTCTGTAGACAGTGGACAGCCTGGGGTAGGGGATGGTTGCAAGAGATAACGGATCACTGTGGTAGAAAAGGGTTAAAAGTTGGGAAACCAGTGTAGTACATCATATTTGATAACAGTGAAATCAAGGAAACTTCTTTTAAGTTTACTTATTTTTAATTGAAGGATAATTGCTTTACAATATTGTGTTGGTTTCTGCCATAGATAAACATGAACCAGCGTTGGGTATACTTATGTCCCCTCCCTCTTGAACCTCCCTTCCACTTCCCACCCAAGGAGAGTTCTTGAAAGGTGGATCATCATAACATGGCGGCTTGATACCAGCAAGGAATCGGGCAGTTGGCTGCCCCAGCAGATGTTGTTATGCTCTTGATTTGTCTCCGAGTTTACCTGCGGTGGGCATCTCCCTTGCAGGCTGACAGTTCCCAGGTCGGGTGCTGGGTCGCTGCCCTTCCCTCTGGGGTCAGCACAATGAGACCCTCCCCTTATGGGGCAGAGCAGCTTGGAAGTGCTGGCAGTGATGCTGGAGGATGACCTCTCCCAGGAGCAGCCTTCAACCAGTGAAGCACTGGAGTTAGAAGACAAATGTCCAGTTTTCCCTTCTCTCTGTGGAAAGTTCTAAGGCATATTATTCATGTCTTCTCTGGATGCCCCAGGGGGCTGGCGCCCTAGTAGCAGCTGCTCCATACTACTCCCTTTATTGGCTTCCCTCTCTCCTCACTCGTATCTTCTTTCCTTCCTAACTTGCGATCCCTGGGATCACCTCCCAAATAAACTACTCAAGTGACTACACTAACCCAGGTTCTTGTCTCAGGGTCTCTTTGTAGGTAATACAGGCTAAGAAGGCTAAGGCTATCCTGGGTGATCGAATGGTCATTATGCTGTGGAAAAATGGAGTTGGCATTCTCTTCTAGTGGCTAATTAATGACTCTTGTTATTTTAGTGAAAAAAAAAAAAGGACTGCATTCATCTCAAGTGTATTTTATATTTCAGTGCAAATACGGCAAATGATTTAGAGTTCATGGCTCATTTTGAGAAAAAAATGCTCCAAACCATCTGCAAAAGTATTAAAATGATCCCAAGTGGCACATAGGCACTTGAAGCAGTTTCCAGGCACATTAGGTTGTTGTCAACATAGAGAAAAATATACACTACAGGGAGAAGCAAGAAGGGAGAAAGGTCCTGAAAACCCATGATTTCAGCAGATCAGGAAGAAGAATGTCAATGGGTGAGCAGGGCAGGCGCCGTGGGCGTCCTCACCTGGGTGTCAGCCAGGTGGCTTAGGAATCCTGGGCCACTGGCAGCTGTGATGCAATTCACTGACGATCAGTCATAGAGAGAGGACCCAGCCATAGGATCATTTCTGTCCATGTGCTGTGATCTCCTGAAAGTCATACTGAGTAGCTGGAGCCAAGTTAGGAAAAATATTTCCGTTACTAACAATGTAGTTGTTAAGTGTGCTCCATGGGGATTCTGAAATATTTACTTGATTGTAATCACAAGAATTTCATTATTTTCATTTTTTTCCTGATGATCCTATTAGCATCCAACTATTGTAAAAGTCAGCACTTGATAGTGTTTTATAGACAGATGGCAATAAAATTGCTTATAAGAAAGCAGTGAATGCATCCGGTTTCCATGAACAATTGTAACTGCATTCTTGAGCATTTGGAATTCGATGTTTGAATGAAAAGATGCCCACACAGGGGTGGTCCTGTCCGTTACACTCTCTTTCAAAATGAAACCCTGGCTTTATTTAGCCACATATTCTGTTTTTCTTTCTTTCTTTCTTTTTCTTTTTTTTTTTTTTGCCATTCGGGACCTTAGTTTCCTGACCAGGGATCAAACCTGTGCCCCTTGCATTGGAAGCACAGTCTTAACTACTGTACTGTCAAGTCCCCAGCCCTGTGTTCTATGTTGGACCTTATTCTAGAAGGGAAAGAATAGTGTTTATTGGTGTTTTTCTTCCAAAATCTATTGTGCAGGCTTCCCAGGTGTCTGATGGTAAAGAATCTGCCTGCAGTATGGGAGATCCAGGTTTGATCCCTGGGTCAGGACGATCCCCTGGAGGAGGGGAGGGCATGGCAACCCACTCCAGTACTCTTGCCTGGAGAATCCCATGGACAGAGGAGCCTGGCAGGCTACAGTCCATGGGGTCGCAAGGAGTCAGACACCACTCAATGACTAATAGATCATCTACACATACAACACCATAGATGATCTATCGATTAGAGATTCTTAATTTTCTTGAAATGAATTTAAAACATGGATTGTTTATTTGCCATTTAATAAATTTGGGAGTGTTTGTCTGCATTATCATTTTATAAACTCATCCATCATATGAATTAAGGAATAAAATAATAAAACTTAAATAGTTTTTGGAACATATATTTTTTAAAAATCAGAATATCCTTACCTCTATTGAATAAAGCATCATGTATAGGAAAGTGAAAATAAGTACTGATCGTATTAGTGATCTTTGAGAGAACAACAGAATCTAGAATACAACAGTCAGGAAAGGAAGACACAGCAACTAATATTGAAGATTGTCTGAAAAAGAAAATGATAATGGATGGAGTGGTTGCTGGGTCCTTGATTTGAGGTGAAATGATATCATTTTCTTTTAGTGTTTTATTCTTTTAAGAATAAAAGTTGAGAGAACTTTGAGGCTAAGAAAATGTAGAGAAGAGAATGACACTTCTCGGGAAAATAGGAGAGCAGAGCTAGACTGAAGATAGTAGGTGCTAGGCTGGGGTTAGTCAGCCTTGAGCTGTTCCCTCACTTTGTGAGTCCTTCTGCTGGTGGTGTTATGCTCATTTTAGTGAAACAACCGGTTTCAATTTTTGGTTCGTCTCTATAGTCCTCAATAGGCTCTGCTAGATATGGTCATAGGCTTAATGCCTGTGGTCATTGATTCCGCCAGATCCATACCTCGTAGAATGCTTGGCTTGTAGTATGTCCTCAGTAAAAGTCTGTTAAATGGGTTTGAACATATTTTCCTGAGTTTGGTAAGAAGGAGAGAAGAGGAAAGATTATGGTGGATTTAAGAGAAACAGGAGAAAATTGAGTATAAATTACCTTTACTTTTCTCAATCTATTTGGAGATGAAGTAATCTCTTGGGGGCACAAGGAGTGTTTTGGAGACTTGAAGAAACTGGGGAGAGTTCAGAACAGCTGCTTATGGAAAATGCAATCGAAATGAGTAAAAAACTTGCCAAACCAAATTATTATACAGCTGAGGCTGTGTAGTATAAATTTGTAGTCAGATTTCTTGGGATATTTATATGCCTTTTTCCAGTTCTTTACAGGTTGGGGGTGGATTTTAGAGTGTGTGATGAGAGGGTGAAATGGTTACCCTTGGGGTGGGATGGCTCAGGAAGAATTAAAGCCAACAGGAAGACATAATATTCTAGAGAACTTTCAGGGGTGAGGGCTTTCAAGAATTGCACTGGTAGGAGGTTGTAGCCACAGGAAGAAATGACCAGTTAGAAGACGTCTTAGAAGTGGTGGAGTCTGGTTGTGATGAGGTCCAGTTTATGGCTGGTTTTGTGGGTTACTAAAGTAATGTTTCACCGTTTAAGAGTTCTTATCAACTTTCGGATTGTTTTGCAAACTTAAATTTGATTCTTTAAACAAGCAAAAAGAAACTTGTTAAGGAGTTAAAACCAAGTATGATGGAACCAGTTAGTGTCAATATGACTAGTTTACTGAATTCTGTGTGATTTTTAAAGCTGAATAGCCAAGTTCATATTCCTTTAGTCATTGACTTTCATGTATGGGAGAATAAATTACATAACAGCTGATCAGTGCTTTTTGCTAGCCAGTTTTAAAATGTTACATGTGCAAACACCTCATAACTTATGCATGTTTTCCAGTGAGAATTGCATCATAGGTGGAAAGAAAATAAATGCATCCATGGTTCTTAGATGTTACATAATCTAGGAACTTCATAACTTCCTAGTTATACAATTGGAAATCATGATGTAATCTCATGGCTCCTTACAAGGGAGAAAAAAGTTATATTTTTTAATAGAAAATCAAGAGGATGATTGGTTGAAGAAAATTTGTGTGTGGGTGTAATTTTGCAAAGAAACAAATAATAAGTACTAGTTAGGATTGATCTGACCATCTCTTTGGCTACTCCTTGTGGCCACCAGAGTGATAAGGTAGCTCACCTTTCAGTTAACAGAACATCAAAACCTGTGCCAACCCAAAGCTATACACAGGATTCCTTGGAGTCACAGGGAGTGTTCTCCATCCTCTGAGCCATTCTGTTTGGGGCCTTGGACTGAATGGCCATTTATACTCAACCCTCTTTCCCTTTCCAGCATCTCCTGAACTGCTGTAGTAGTAGAGTCTGCTGGTGATTTGCAGGATGTGAAGGCTGTGGCTTAAAGATTGGCTGTCTCTGGAGCTTGTCTGCCCAAAACCCTGGCTGCTTTGTCCTGACCAGGCAGACAGTACACCTTTAGGTTTGATTCTTGTACCTCCAGTTACTCATCGTGAGATCTGGCCTCCTTTACTGAGAAGTAAGTTCAGGAGATGAAGGCATTTAAGAATCTCTAAGGATCTTATTGTCTGGCTGTCTCTCTCCCTTTGCTAACCAGTATCTTATTTGAACTTGGATCCCTGCCTGGTGCAAGTATAAGCTGAAGTCCACTACTCCCTTTGAAATACAAAAAAATTTTGCTCATATCCCTCCATATTTGCAGTGAGAGAGAATCCGGAGTTCTCCAGAGCAATTTGATGGGGGTGTGTTTTAGGGAGAGTTTCATCTAGTCATTTCTACCTTATTTAAATTATGGCTGAATTTCCTGTCATGGGCCCTTTATTATGCATTGATGGCACAGAGCACAGCCTTTCCTTTTGGATTTTCATCTTGTAAATATTAGCCATTCAAGACGTGTGTGTTCATGGCAGACGAGACCTGTGAGGCAGCGAGAGATTTTGCTTAGTGTGCTCTGTTCCTTGGAGACTTTCTGTTTCTTCTTAAACCCCCACACCATTGCAACTCTCAACTCCAGGCTCTGCCCAAATGTAGTTCAGCAAACATTTAAAAACATCAGATCATCTCTGCCTTCATCTTGACCCTGGTCCCTATTTGGGCTTCTTCGAAGTATGGATCATCTATTCTCAGCTCTGGCTTGGAAGGTACCTTCTCCCTCACCTGCCAGTGTGGAAGAGGGGAGAGGAGCAAGGTTGACATGGATTTGATCACAGTGTGAACACATCATATCAGAAGGCAGAGACACTTCAGCTGCATGTGGTTTTGTTTCTGTGTTTGCTTGTCTTACTTTCACAAATCCACATGATTCTTAAGTCTTTCAGACTGTGACCCAGTGGGCCCTCATCTTCTTTTAAATATCTTTATTTGTCTGCACTAGGTCTTAGTTACAGCATGCAGGATCTTTAGTTGTGGCATGTGAGATGTAGTTTCCTGACTAGGAATTGAACCCGGACTTCTTCTTGGAGAGTGGAGTCCTAGCCACTGGACCAGCAGGGAAGTCCCTTGGGCCCTGATCTAATTCCTAGTGCCTTCCTGGCCACCTCAGGCTTGGGAGACAGATAGGATTACTAGTCTTAATATAAATTTGGCAACATCTAAGGAAAAAGCTAGTGGAGGTGATGGAATTCCAGTTGAGCTATTTCAGATCTGAAAAATGACATTGTGAAAGTGCTGCACTCAATATGCCAGGAAATTTGGAAAACTCAGCAGTGGTCACAGGACTGGAAAAAGTCAGTTTTCACTCCAATCCCAAAGAAAGGCAATGCCAAAGAATGCTCAAACTACTGCACAATTGCACTCATCTCACACGCTAGTAAAGTAATGCTCAAAATTTTCCAAGCCAGGCTTCAGCAATACGTGAACTGTGAACTTCCAGATGTTCAAGTTGGTTTTAGAAAAGGCAGAGGAACCGGAGATCAAATTGCCAACATCCGCTGGATCATTGAAAAAAGGAAGAGAGTTCCAGAAAAATATCTATTTCTGCTTTATTGACTATGCCAAAGCCTTTGACTGTGTGGATCACAATAAACTGTGGAAAATTCTTCAAGAGATGGGAATACCAGACCACCTGACCTACCTCTTGAGAAACCTGTATGCAGGTCAGGAAGCAACAATTAGAACTGGACATGGAACAACAGACTGGTTCCAAATAGGAAAGGAGTGCGTCAAGGCTGTATATTGTCACCCTGCTTATTTAACTTATATGCAGAGTACATCATGAGAAACACTGAGCTGGAAGAAGCACAAGCTGGACTCAAGATTGCCAGGAGAAATATCAATAACCTCAGATATGCAGATGACACCACCCTTCTGGCAGAAAGTGAAGAGGAACTAAAGAGCCTCTTGATGAAAGTGAAAGAGGAGAGTGAAAAAGTTGGCTTAAAGCTCAAAATTCAGAAAACTAAGAACATGGAATCCAGTCCCACCACTTCATGGCAAATAGATGGGGAAACAGTATACACAGTGGCTGACTTTTATTTTTCTGGGCTCCAAAATCACTGCAGATGGTGATTGCAGCCATGAAATTAAAAGATGCTTGCTCCTTGGAAGGAAAGTTATAACCAACCTAGACAGCATATTCAAATCAGAGACATTACTTTGCCAACAAGGGTCTGTCTAGTCAAGGCTATGGTTTTTCCAGTGGTCATGTATGGATGTGAGAGCTGGACTGTAAAGAAGGCTGAGCGCCAAAGAATTGATGCTTTTAAACTGTGGTGTTGGAGAAGACTCTTGAGAGTCCCTTGGACTGCAAGGAGATCCAACCAGTCCTTCCTAAAGGAGATCAGTCCTGGGTGTTCATTGGAGGGACTGATGTTGAAGCTGAAACTCCAGTACTTTGGCCACCTGATGTAAAGAGCTGACTCATTAGAAAAGACCCTGATGCTGGGAAAGATTAAGGACAGGAGGAGAAGGGGACTATGGAGGATGAGATGGTTGGATGGCATCACTGTCTCAATGGACATGGGTTTGGGTGGACTCCGGGAGTTGGTGATGGACAGGGAGGCCTGGCATGCTGCAGTTCATGGGGTCACAAAGAGTTGGACTTGACTGAGCAACCAAACTGAACTGAACTGAAGGAGATACCCTATAAGCTCTTGGTTTCCTGAAGAGATATTTTTTAGGGGAGAGTTAGTTAAAAAGAAAAATTTTTTTTAATGCTGAAGTAAGTTCTTGAAGGCTTGCGTCATTATTTTGATTGATGTTTCTTAACAACTTCATGGGAAATGATTGTGCACTCAGTGTATTAAAAATACCCTTTATAATTGGAGATGTCAAAATTAACTTTAATATAGATTGTTAGTGTTGTTTTCACTTATAAAATTTATTTTAAAATTTCTGCCTTTTTCTCTCTCGTATCCACAAAGAATGAAAATTTGCTCCTTGTGTAATCTTAAAAATAATTTTACTTATTTACTGATTTTGGGCTATGTTGGGTCTTATTGCTACATGAGCTTTTCTCTCGTTGCAGCAAGTGGGGGCTACTCTCTAGTTGCAGTGTGCGGGCTTCTCCTTGCAGTGACTTTCTTTGATGTAGAGCACAGGCTGTATGGGGCACAGGCTCAGTAGTTGCAATTCCCAGGCTCTAGAGCACAGGCTCAATAGTTGTGGCACACAGGCTTGGTTCCTCCATGGCATGTGGGATCTTCCTGGACCAGGGATAGGATCCACATCTCCTGCGTTGGCAGGTGGATTTTTGCCACTGAGCCACCAGGGAAGCCCTGCAATTATAATTAGCCTGAAAATTCAGTGATTTGACTAACTCTTCCCTGCCCATTAAAATTAACTCTTTGTACCCTTGAGTAGGACAAATTAAAAGTAAAAATTAGATTAGATATTAAGCATGCCAGTTTTCATGCAGATAAGACTGTGTTACTATACACTATGAGTTTTATCTTTCAACTTGTTTCGATAATAACTATCATTTATTGAACACTTATTAAGTCAGTCATTGGATTGCAGTATATGTGTTTTCTGGATTACCTTACTCTAATGAGTTCTATGACCTAGCCTGTCATCCTACATGCAGAAACAGAGTCTCAGAGAACTCCATATGGTTAGGCAATTTGTAGGTGCCCTGACTGGAAATTTGCACCTACTGTTAATTTAGCTGGTGGATCATTTTCTTGACAGGGCTTGGAGCTGCTAGTATAGAATCCTGAACCTGGATAGCACATGTATGGCTCTCTGCATGGCTGCAGATGGTGACTGCAGCCATGAAATTAACAGACACTTGCTCCTTGGAAGAAAAGCTATGACCAACCTAGACATGATATTAAAAAGCAGAGACATTACTTTGCCAACAAAGGTCCATCTAGTCAAAGCTATGGGTTTTTCTAGTAATCATGTATGGATGTGAGAGTTGGACTGTAAAGAAAGCTGAGCACTGAAGAATTGATGCTTTTGAACTGTGGTGTTGGAGAAGACTCCTGAGAGTCCCTTGGACTGCAAGGAGATCCAACCAGTCCATCCTGAAGAAACTCAGTCCTGAGTATTTATTGGAAGGACTGATGTTGAAGCTGAAACTCCAATACTTTGGTCACCTGACGCAATGAACTGACTCATGGGAAAAGACCCTGATGCTGGGAAAAATTGAAGGCAGGAGGAGAAGGGGACAACAGAGGATGGATGAGTGGTTGGATGGCATCACCGACTTAATGGACATGAGTTTGAGTAAACTGCAGGAATTGGTGATAGACAGGGAGGCCTGGCGTGCTGTAGTCCATGGGGTCGCAAAGAGTTGGACATGACTAAGAGGCTGAACTGAGCACATGTATATTTTTAAGCATTTTAATAGCTAAATATATCTGATTTTAAAAGATAATGTTTTTATTACATGTCATAAGCATAGATTGGAGATGACTGTAGAGGGACCATCTGTCCTGTGTCTCTTTCTTACACAAAAGAAGTTAACTGATAGCCTTTTCTTCTGGAACAGCTAATAATCTCCTACTTTTTTGGTCATCATCTTAAAAATATGCACCTATTACCACAGAATGTTCTGCAGTTGTTTCTTAAGGTTGAATAACTCAATCAGTGGTAAATATCTTTTAATCAGTGTACAAAAGAACAAGTTTACCCCAGGGAAAATCAGATCTGTAGACTGCCGTTATATAAAAGGAAACTCTTTCCTCTTGGAACTTGGCAGGGTTCAGAGTCCAGGAGGAAAAGTATATGTGTGTGGGTGCGAGACTGAGAATTTGTGAAGGAGTTGACTGAGAAATGTAAGCAGTCAATTAAAAAGTAAGCAGAAATGTTAACCTTGCAGAACTTTATGACTTTATCTCACTAATGTTAATGTTTGCTTTTAAAAGATGATAGAATTTGTTGTTGCTCTTCTCATTACAAAGTTGAAATGAATTTTATTGAGAGAAAATGAAATTTTGCATGGGACAGTAACAATATATATCTGGTTAGAATGCTGATTCTGGTCATATTTTATGTATTTATTTCTCCTTGAGAAACCTTAAGTGTCCAATGCCGGACAGTAAAAAACTGGTTTTCATACTTTACAATTACAAAAGGATTCATAGCAAAGTTCTATTAAATAGTAGATCTCTTTAGTATTGAAGACATGGTGGTGAGTGGTTTAGTCGCTAAGTTGTGTCTGACTCTTGTGACCCCGTGGACTCTAGTCAGCTAGGCTCCTCTGTCCATGGCATTTCCCAGGCAGGAATACTGGAGTGGGTTGCCATTTCCTTCACGCAGGGGATCTTCCTGACCCAGGGTTGAACCAGTGTGTCCTGCACTGGCAGGTGGATTCTTTAACGCTGAGCCATCAGGGAAGCCCTATTGAAGGTATAATCTCTTAGAAACTGAATTTAATTATTCACTTAGCAGTACACCTGAGTAATACCTGTTAACAGCCTTTTAATAAAGTAATAAACTGTTCATGTATAGGGAGATTAGGAAGACAATCATGATGTGACTGAAATAAGCATAACTCTGTGAACACTTGAAATTCTTCTAATTTTTATGAATCACTGAGAATGGCACTTTGTGAAACAGTTACCAGCCCTTGAGGTAATACCTCGTGCACAGTAGGTGTTCAAAACTGTGTGTTTGTATCTGTGAGTGAATGAATAAGAGTGGATGAATGGTTGATGCCTTGATCAATGGGTTGATGTGTGAATATATGAATTTACCTCCTCGTTTTGCTGCCAGTGCAATTCTTATGATCAGTCAATGGTTCCTCTTCTCTTCCCTACTTCTTTACTCTGGTTTGGTATACTTAGATACAAGTTCAGAGAACATGCTGGATTAAAGCTAGAGTAGTAATCCCAGACACAAAGTCCAAAGAAAGTTTGGTGGTGATTGATGTTTATGGTGGTGGTGTTGGTAGGAACCATGTCTTACCCTAAATAGCCTCAGTACCCTAAACATTCTTAGTCGCCAACACAATTCGACCTGCTTCCCTGCCTTCCCAGATTCAGCTGAAGCTGAGGAAGTCAAATGGCTTATTGACTTTAGCCACTGCATGATCAGATAGCCTAGCTGGGTGAATTCGTGTGGGATTGGCCTTGATTATTTTGGAAGGACTTTCTTCTATGCTTTAAAGATCTCTACTCTAGTGCAGGACAGTGGTTAGGAGTGTGGTGTCTTGATTGAGAACTCCCTATGTTGGAAGACTAGCTCAGCTGCTTACTAGTTATGAAACATGGGCAATTCAGTTCAGTTCAGTTCAGTCACTTAGTCATATCTGACTCTTTGCGACCCCATGAATCACAGCACGCCAGGCCTCCCTGTCCATCACCAATTCCCGGAATTCATTCAGACTCACGTCCATCGAGTCAGTGATGCCATCCAGCCATCTCATCCTCTGTCGTCCCCTTCTCCTGCTGCCCCCAATCCCTCCCAGCATCAGAGTCTTTTCCAAGGAGTCAACTCTTCGCATGAGGTGGCCAAAGTACTGGAGTTTCAGCTTCAGCCTCATTCCCTCCAAAAAATCCCAGGGCTGATCTCCTTCAGAATGGACCGGTTGGATCTCCTTGCAGTCCAAGGGACTCTCAAGGGTCTTCTCCAACATCACAGTTCAAAAGCATCAATTCTTCGGTGCTCAGCTTTCTTCACAGTCCAACTCTCACATCCATACATGACCACAGGGAAAACCATAGCCTTGACTAGACGGATCTTTGTTGGCAAAGTAATGTCTCTGCTTTTGAATATGCTGTCTAGGTTGGTCATAACTTTTCTTCCAAGGAGTAAGCGTCTTCTAATTTCATGGCTGCAGTCACCATCTGCAGTGATTTTGGAGCCCCCCAAAATAAAGTCTGCCACTGTTTCCCCATCTATTTGCCATGAAGCAGTGGGCCCCCTTAAACATGCATGTGTGCATGTTCACTCAGCCATGTCCAACTGTTTGCAACCCCATGGACTGTGGCCCTCTAGGCTCCTCTGTCCATGAGCATTCTCCAGGAAAGGATAGTGGAGCGGGTTGCCATTTCCTCCTCCAGGGCATCTTCCTGACCCAGGGCTTCAAATCTGTGTCTCTTATGTGTCCTGCATTGGCAGGCAGATTCTTTACCACTGAACCACCTGGAAAGCCCCGTTAAACCCAACTCACGTCCATCGAGTCAGTGATGCCATCCAGCCATCTCATCCTCTGTCGTCCCCTTCTCCTGCTGCCCCCAATCCCTCCCAGCATCAGAGTCTTTTCCAAGGAGTCAACTCTTCACATGAGGTGGCCAAAGTACTGGAGTTTCAGCTTCAGCCTCATTCCCTCCAAAAAATCCCAGGGCTGATCTCCTTCAGAATGGACCGGTTGGATCTCCTTGCAGTCCAAGGGACTCTCAAGGGTCTTCTCCAACATCACAGTTCAAAAGCATCAATTCTTCGGTGCTCAGCTTTCTTCACAGTCCAACTCTCACATCCATACATGACCACAGGGAAAACCATAGCCTTGACTAGACGGATCTTTGTTGGCAAAGTAATGTCTCTGCTTTTGAATATGCTGTCTAGGTTGGTCATAACTTTTCTTCCAAGGAGTAAGCGTCTTCTAATTTCATGGCTGCAGTCACCATCTGCAGTGATTTTGGAGCCCCCCAAAATAAAGTCTGCCACTGTTTCCCCATCTATTTGCCATGAAGCAGTGGGCCCCCTTAAACATGCATGTGTGCATGTTCACTCAGCCATGTCCAACTGTTTGCAACCCCATGGACTGTGGCCCTCTAGGCTCCTCTGTCCATGAGCATTCTCCAGGAAAGGATAGTGGAGCGGGTTGCCATTTCCTCCTCCAGGGCATCTTCCTGACCCAGGGCTTCAAATCTGTGTCTCTTATGTGTCCTGCATTGGCAGGCAGATTCTTTACCACTGAACCACCTGGAAAGCCCCGTTAAACCCTTAGATTCCTCATCTGCAAAATGGGAGCACAAGTAGTGGCCACCTCTTAGAGGATTTATTGATGTCTACCTTAGATTGTAAAATCTGCACTTCCATCCATGGGAAAAGTGTGGTCTGTAACTTCACACGGCTCTGGACAAAAATGAGGACAATTCTCACATGTAGCCTAGGCTCTATTTAGTTATTTACCTGCCACCCTGCCTCTGGTCATCTACACCTGTTCGAGAGCAAACATGCCCACTCAGTGACTTGTAAAGTTGACAAGGACTTCCGGTCAGTATATCCATCCAGGTGCACGTGTTTAATTAAACTCTGTTCAGAGCATGTGATCATTATGATAAAAAATATTCATTCTGGAGAAGTTCGAAAATGCTTTCTGGTTAGCATGAGATTTTTGGCATGTATTGACTGTGGTTTTTGGCTCTAAATTCCTGAAATGCTGACATAGTTGAATTTATTTTTGTTTTAAATACAGTTGCTAACATTTCCAAGCATCCATATGGACTCAATAAATACTTCACTTCTGCCCACTGGATGTAGGAGCTGGATGAAGAGGAACAATATGATTTGGGAATTCCTGAACATTTTTCTTCTTTTAGCTGGATGCTGAAGCATACTGGAAACATTTCTTTGTCATCATAATTTTGGGGTTTCAAAAATTGTGTTTGGATTTTCAGGAAATTGGTGGTAACTTTATATTAGTTGAGAAAAGTGAATTTTAAAATTCTCAGTGAAGAGGCAAATGAATGATCCTTTTTTCATAGGAAAAACTCCTTTTTCAAGGGAATTTGTTGCCAAGTTTCTGCAGTGGCTCTAGGCATTACTTGACCTCTTGGCACTTCAAGAAATTGTTTTCTTTGTCTAAGTATTAAATCAGTATTTGAGGAAGGCTGGGTGTACTACATGGTATGCAGAGCAGGGGGATGAAAGCAGTCAGCCATGTGTATTTCCACATTTGCAAGTAGATTTGGTTTCTGTAACTGTCAGTCAAGCAGATCTTATGGAATGAATTTTCATTCCCTCACTACAGGTTCTAGTTCTCCAGGAACTAAATCACAGTGGCCTTTCTGATGGAGGCAGATGGTGAAAAAACTGTATGAGGATGTAGTACATTCACTCTTAAGCAGAAGCAAATTGCTTTTTAAATTTCTTTTATGCTCTTAAAAAAAACATTTTTTTTTCTAAACATGCATTGTCTGTGGTGTGATAGACTGTGTCCTCTTCATGACTGTCTTGAAATTTCTGCTTGCAGCAGGGTCTACTTGGGACCTGTGGTCTCCTGTTTGGGTGCCACTGGCAGGGGTATTTTCTCCTTGCTGCTCCTAGTGTTACTGGAAACACTCACTCTCTACATTAGCTGCCGTGTAAGGGGAGGCAATAGGGGCATGCCATGCACTGTTCAAAGCTGTGGAGCCATCCAGGTTTCACAGGGCACAGAGCCTTCCTTCTAGGATGTTTTCCCAAATCCTTCCATGTGTGTGTCTGTGTAATGAAGGTGTTAGGTGGAGAGAGGAGCCTGGTGGGCTACAGTTCATGGGGTTGCAAAGAGTCGGACACAAATGAGTGACTAACGCTTCCCTTTAGGAAGAACTGGCAGTGCTGTGGCAACTGGGTCATCAGCTGACTGCCTCCAGCTGCAGGGCCTTAGGATTCACTTCAGCTTTGCAGCCCAGGCCACACTCTTGCCCAGCAACCCCTTGTTGTTTTTGCTTAGTTGCTCAGTCAAGTCCAACTCCATGTTCCCGCTTGGGCTGTAGCCCACCAGGCTCCTCTGATGGGATTTCCCAGGCAAGAGTACTGGAGTGGTTAGCCGTTCCCTTCTCCAGGGGATCTTCCCGACCCAGGGATCGAACCCAGGTCTCCTGCATTGCAGGCAGATTTTTCAGCACCTGGGCTACCAAGGAAGGCCAGTTCTTTCTGAAAGGGAGGTCAAAACAGCGACCCCTGTCCCCAGTGGCCACCACCATGGATCAGTCTGTCCACTCCCACCCTCAGTTTCTTCTCTCACACCCAGTCAGCTGCCGTCTGCTTTCCTCTGTACTGCAGTACTCCAACCACTCTTGTTGCATACTAATCTGTTCCTATACTTGATCAGTTTTGTTTTGATTTTTCAAAAGGTGGCTCTGTCCAATAAGTACAATTTAAAAGTTGCTTCTTCTTGATAGGCTATATCTGGATAAAAACGATATTTAAAAGGGGCTTGTATGCATCACATTGAATGAATTATCTTTGGCAGAATTATGGTTTATTTGCTACCACCTTTTATGTAACTTGTAAACCAAAAAAATAGAGCTACCAGAGGTGTTACATACAAAAATACCAAAAGGTGACAACACAAAGATATTTTCAATAAATTTCCTTTGGTGTGACTTTTACACTACCTGATATTAAAATTGCAAAGTCTTATTTAACAAAAAGCATTTTTCTTTTTGTTAACTTTTCTACTAGAAAATAGCTGTTATGATATACGGAATGGGATTTTTTTCTTTTATTGTTATGTGATTTCATACAATAATATTTAATGAATGCTCTAGTATTTGTAACCTAAAGCCTTTGAGCCTCACAATCTCTGTATAAGGGTTGGATGACCAACAGCACACAAACTGGAGTTTAGTCCTATTGTATCAGAATTCCAAGATAATTTCCTTTCCATAAAAGGCTTTGAGTACATCTACCCTGATGATCAGATCACCTGGCCTCAAGGTCTGGGAGAAATACCTAGTGGGTGACTCGTTTTCCCCTGATGTTCCCTCTTTGTATTCTCCTGTCCTCCTTTAGGATTGGCGTCTGGTGATGTAAGTAGTCATCTTTCTGTCACACCTTTATTGTAAACCCTTAGGCTGAGTTCCAGCTGGGGCCCCGAGTGTGCTGCCCTCTGGCAGCATTTTCACCTCTCTTCCCGGCTCACACTGGATCCCAGAGTTGGAGAGCAGACTCTGAGAGGGGGTTTCCTGTATGAGACATTTGTCAGGGAATGCCTTTGCCCTTGAGATCAACCCATGTGTCAGGGAGGGCTGGAGAAGAAGGCCTGGCTGTGTGCAGGGAGGAGGGGCTGCTGTGCAGGGTTCACAGCGGGCCCCCGCCATCAGTGGAAGCTTTGGAGTCGTGAAGCCCTTCAGAACTGTCCTCAGTTGGGTCAGAGGGCCAGGCTTCTAGACCATGGGTTGGATGGTCCCTCCATGATGTGGGAAGGAGGTGTGACCAGGACGGGCATTTTCTTCAGCAGAGGCTAAAGTGGGGACAGAACAGGCTGACCCCTCCCAGCACCTGAGGGGCTGAGTCCTTAGGTCCCACAGGGAGATTGCTTGGCTTCCCACCTGGGCTCCTCTCCAGCCCTGTGTGACTTGCCCTGAGGCCTCTGGACCTGCTTGCCTGTTGTTGATGCCGAAATGTGGTCTCTGTTCACTGGTACCAAATTGAACCTTGGAGAGAGTTTTGGATGAGGTAGAAAAGAATAGCTTTATTGCTTTGCCAGGCAAAAGAAGCCACAGAGGGTTAATACCCTCAAAACTGAATGTCCCAACCCAGGTGCATTTGGGAAGCAACTATAAGGAACAGGGTGCATGCAGGGCCTGCAGTCCTTAAATCTAGAGATCTTCTGGCATCTGACAGTCTCCTGATCTGTGCTTCTCAAGGTTATTGAACTGTGACCTTCTCTCTGGAACATCTTCCATTTGGTGGGGGTTTTAGTTCTGCAGAAGAGCTCAATGCTGTTCTGTGTTTCCCTTGAGGGGGGAGCCAGGACCCTGCCCCAAGGCTGCACTTTGTTTCTTAGGGCTCCTTCATTGTCTCTTCATCCCTCTTCTCCCCAATTAGCAACTGTTTGAGCCTTCCCTTTGGAACTCAGTGAATGGGACACAGAAAAGCTTTTATGCCCAGGAGCCCCTCAGGGTCCTGCCTGCTCAGATTCGTTACTTCTCTTACTTGGAAACTTCTTGTTTGCTGTTTTTCCCTACTTTGTCTGCTTGTTTCCTCTTCAAACCTTTATTTTACACAAAAGCCACAGCACCCTATATTTCTCTTCCGTTACAGTGCTCTTCTCACTTATCATTGTTTGTTTACTCTTTCTATCTTATCCAAGAGGCACAACTCACTGCATCCCTGAAGGGAGGAATATGGTACATGCCAGGCATTCAACAGATGGGGGTTGACTTGAAGAGTCGACCCGAATGAGCGACTTCACTTTCACACATTGGAGAAGGAAATGGCAACCCACTCCAGTGTTCTTGCCTGGAGAACCCCAGGGACGGTGGTGCCTGGTGGGCTGCCGTCTGTGGGGTTGCAGAGTCGGACACGACTGAAGCAGCTTAGTAGCAGCAGCAGTAAAATGAGGGAGAGTGTTAAAATGTTTAAAAAATTATTTTGCTTATCGAGTATTTCTTCTTTCATAAATAATTTAGTAATATGCAGGATTCTGTGATTATAATTTATACCTCATTTATTCATTGCTTTATCAAATGTAGCATCATCTTTTTTCTTATGGTCTTATTCTTGTGAAAAATCAAGTACCAAATAATTTATGTGAGTCATCACAGAGGTGAAAATATCGGTCAGTTTGAAGCATTTTGAATGACTAAGAAAACGAAGATCATGGCATCTGGTCCCATCACTTCATGGGAAGTAGATGGGGAAACAGTGGAAACAGTGTCAGACTTTATTTTTGGGGGCTCCAAAATCACTGCAGATGCACACATT
>SJYC01127834.1:0-46575 GCA_006408675.1 Madoqua kirkii | reverse complement strand
GCTGTCTTCCAAGTGGATGTACTGTGATTTATTGCAGCATTTTCAGAAAGTGTAAATAACCAGACAAATTTTATAATTATCTCCATTCCAGGTAAGAAAAACTGTGTGAAGATAAATATATATTTGCAAAGTAGTTATAATCAAGGTCTGTGTTATGATATAGAAGTCTTGTGTTCATGGAAGACTCACAATACTCTTTATGATCACCCAGTACTTGACAAAAAAGAAGTGAGCCAAGTAGTTTGAGGGAGCTATAAGTCTAAATTGTTTGCCATGTTCAGTCAAAATAAGAACTATCAATTTGATTGGAGAAATAAAAATAGAGCTGGATTTACAAAACCTTGGTTTAATATTTTCTAGACTTTATTTTCAGCAGTTCTTACATGAACTGCAAGATTTCTGCCCTCTTGTTTGTTTGATAAACTTTAGCTTAAAAAACTCCTTTGATTTAGACTAGATTTTTCTTAAATTGAGTTTACTGTTCTGTCAAATTATAAAAATATATATCATTTTCTAAGGAATTTTAAAGTTGCTCACTTTGTGAGGAAATAAAAATACTTTTGATAACTTCATCTAGCTGTCTGGGGATCAGTATATAAGTCTTAGAGGAAAGCCCCCTGATTACAGAAGGGTGCCCCTTTGAAGTGAGCAAGTCCACGGTTATGTCCGAACAGAGAAGTTACCCAGTTGACACAACTTTTGGTCCTGTATCATAGCTTATAAAATGTGTGCATGTGCCAGGGAGTCATAGGGTCTGGGTTTGAGTCTTCACTGGATAATATCTAGGTGGATTCCCTTAATCTTTTTGACCAACTTCCTTATATCTAAAACATTGGAATAATGACTCTTACTTCATGGAGTAGCTGCAGGAATTCTATGCAGGAGTCTGCATGGACTGCCCCGAGGAGCCAGCATGGAGCCCTCGGCAAATGGTAGAGACTGTTACTGGGGCCGATCTCAGTTGTGTCTGACTATCTGAGACCCCATGGACTGTAGCCCTCCAGGCTCCTCTGTCTGTGGGATTTCCCAGGCAAGAATACTGGAGGGGGTAGCCATTCCCTTCTCCAGGGGATCTTCCTGACCCAGAGATCAAACCTGTGTCTCCTGCATTGCAGATGGATTCTTTACCATCGGAACCACCTGGGAAACCCATTATTATGAATAGTGCCTGGAAGTGGCATATGTTTTTATTTCCCAATTTCAAAGTTGATTTTTGAAATGAAAATTTATTTCCCCATTGAATTCTAAAAGTTTTACACATGTATGAAGAAAAGACTGTTACAACTTAGAAATTATATTTTGGAAACTTAGGAGAGCCTTAAAATTTTTTGGCTGTTCCCTGAAACTCCTTTGACATTTAAAAATTGTCAAGACACCAGCAGGTATTTCAAAATGAGATCAGGCTTGATTCATTTGGATGAATATGATGGTTTCTGAATTTATTTGATTATGTCGAGGCTCTTTGTTCCCAGTATTTCCCTTGGATCTTGTGTATATGTAATCAAGAAAAAGTATGGAGTGCCTAGGATTTTCGTGGAAAAAATTCATTAGGAATTAATAATTTTAAGATCACTATTTATGTCTTTCGCTTATGTTCTTGAGTTTAAATAGCTTGCCAGGGCAGAGTTGAGAACAAAGTTCCATGGGAGTCCACAGAAGGAGTGACTAACTCATTCTGGAAGACCTCATAGAAGAAGTGACATTTGGGTTGGCTTTGAAGGATGAATTGTTTGCCAGATGGAGATTGGGATGGGTGTGGATGGTTTTCACAGACCAAGGGAGTGATACGTGAAAAGGCACAGCCCTGAAAGCAACGTATTTCATTAACAGTAAAAAAAAAAAATTATCTGCTGGGACCATAGGACATGACAATATGAAAGCTGCCTCCAGGCTTGTGCAAGAGAGGCCAATGGGGAATGGTGTGTCGAGCTATTAGAAGAGGATTGGGGCCAAATCCAGAAGGGTGTATATCCTAAGGAATGTATTCTTTACCTGAAAGGCAGTTGCTCACATCTGTAGTTTAGAGAGGTTTCTGGGTTGACCCAGGAGGTGAGAGAATAGCTGAGATCTTGGAAGGTGTTGACTGTAGTCTAGATGGGAGATGAGATGTGGTGGCAGAAGTCGGAACCAAAGAAGTTAAGAGTGGGATACTTAGGTGATAGAATTGATTTGCAGAAGGAGAAAGAATTTTAATTAATGTATATGGGATATGTATGATATTACATGAGCTTTAATCTCATTGAAACCTTTTCCTTAAAGCACAGACACAGGAGTTTTATTCTCTAAGGTATACAGAGTTCCTTTCACAGTAGGGAATGTTTTCTTTTTCTGCCCTCTGACTCCTTAAAAGAAAATCCATCCTACTGGCATCTATGTTGCTGCAAAAGGCCTCATCCTGTTCTTTTTCATGACTGAGTAGTATTCCACTGTGTATATGCACCACATCATCTTTACCATTTATTTGTCATTGGACCTTTAGGTTGTTGTCCTATTTCAGCTGTCGTGAATAGTGCTGCTGGGGAGGGGAGGACTCGAAGTGTGGGATTAGCAGATGCAAACTGTCATATATAGACAGGATGGATAAACTACAAGGTCCTACTGTATGGCGCAGGGAACTATATCCAGTCCCCTGTGAGGAACCATAATGGAAAAGAGGATGAAAGAAGAATGTCTATATGTGTGTAACTGAGTTACGTTGTACAGAAGTGATTGGCTATATTATACTTCAGCCACTTTCATGCACACACACACTAAGTGATTGGCTATCTTATACTTCAGTCATGTGCACATGTGTGTGCACATACAGACACACATGTGCACACACACACACACACACATATGAAAACCTGTCCTGTTTAGCCCCACCCTGGGCAGAAACTGCCCTGAGCAGTATTCTGGACCCAAATGAAAGGCTGGTGGGGAGAGGGCGGGCACACACCAGGGAGCCCCCAGACACCCTAGGAGCTGGTGGCACAGCTAGGAGGGATGCAGTACAGAGCAAAACCCCCAGAGACACCTGTGTTTCCACACACACAGCCATGGAGTCAACCCCATGAAATAGGTTAGTATTTCACAGCTAATTTTTTTTTTAAGAAGAAGAAATGTCAGTGCATTCCTTAGAAATAAGCCAAGTAAGTTTGGGAAAGAGTAATTAAACCAAGTGAAATAGTTCTTGCTGTCATTTTTTTATTTCCCATCACCTTGAATCTGATAGCATGTTTTGTGAATTCCAAGAGAACAATAATAGGATAGAAATAGAAATCTATCTCAAAACCTATTTATTTATTAAAAAAAAATCTTACATGACTCATAGTCTCGCTGAGAGTTAATAAGATTAAATGTGTTTTCCAAGGGTTTTATAGTTAATAAGAAGCCCTGATTATTTAAATCCTTGCTGTTTGTTTTACCTGATATTGTTTCTCTATTGAAATTGTTGAATTTAGGATTTGAGGCTGAGAAGCAAGTGGCTGACTCAATGGCTTCTAGTTTGAGTGACCACAGTTACTGGCACTTTTAACTGGAACAGGAAATATGAGTGAAGGAGTAGTTTTGTTTTTATTTTGTATGTGTGGGAATGGAATGGATCATCATTTAAGCTTTGGACTTGTTACATTTGAAGTAGTTGATGGAGATGTCTGGTAAGCAGTTGTAATACAAGAAAAATGAAAGACATATTTTTGGACTTGACAGAACTGTAACTTTTTCTGTTATAAAATGAGCCATTAAAGTTTGGATATTCAATTTTATTCTAGCCTTAAATAAAAGTTTCGAAGTTAATGTCCCAAGTGGCCAGGGTAGTCACTTTGAAAACTTCTATTTTTTTTTCTTTCTAGATGCAATATTACTTTATGCCCAAGTATCATACTTCATTTTGTGTATATGTATTTTGTCAGAAAGGCGTCTGGAAAAAATTTAGGAGAAAAATATCTTTAATCATTATCTTTAGAGAGAATTGCGGTATATCTAGCTCCTATGGAGTGTTTTAAGGATTTTCTGACACCAGTGAGTGATGTTGAGCACCTTTTCATGTGTTTTTGACCATCTGTGTGTCTTCTTTGAAGAAATGTCTGTTTAGGTCTTCTGCCCATTTTTTGATTTGGGTTGTTTGTTTTTCTGGTATTGAGCTGCGTGAGCTGTCTGTATATTTTGGAGATCAATCCTTTGTCAGTTGTTTTGCTTGCAATTATTTTCTCCCATTTTGAGGGTTGTCTTTTAATCTTGTTTACTGTTTCCTTTGGAGAAGGAAATGGCAACCCAGTCCAGTACTCTTGTCTGGAGAATCCCATGGAGGGAGGAGCCTGGTGGGCTACAGTGCATGGGGTCACAAAGAGTCAGACATGACTGAATGACTTCACTTTCACTTTTCACTTTGCTATATGAAAACTTTTAAGTTTAATTAAGTCCCATTTGTTAATTTTTTCCCCCATTACTGTAGGGGATGGATCAAAGAGGATCTTGCTGTGATGTATGTCAGAGTGTATTGCCTATGTTTTCCTCTAAGAGCTTTATCATTTCTGGCCTTACATTTATATCTTTAATCCATTTTGAGTTTTTTTTTTGCATGGTATTAAAAGGTGTTCTAGTTTTATTCTTTTACATGTAGCTGTCCAGTTTTCCCAGCACTACTTATTGAAGAGGCTGTCTTTTCTCTATTGTATATTCTTCCCTCCTTTATAAAGATAAAGTGCCCATAGGTGCATGGGTTTATCTCTGGGCTTTCAGCTTGTTCCATTGTTCTGTATTTCTGTTTTTGTGCCAGTGTTGTGCTGTCTTAATGACTGTAGCTTTGTAGTATAGTCTGAAATCAGGAAGATTGATCCATCTGGCTCCATTCTTCTTTCTCAAAATTGCTTTGGTTACTTGAGGTCTTTTGTATTTCCATACAAATTGTGATTTTTTTGGTTATAGGTCTTTGAAAAATACCATTGGTGTTCAATACAGGATACAGGATGCTTGGGGCTGGTGTATGCAATGATCTGGGGAGATGGTGTGGGGTGGGAGGTGGGAGGGGGCTTCGGCATTGGGAGATCATGTACATATATGGCTGATTCATGTCAATGTATGGCAAAACCAATACAGTATTGTAAAATAGAATAAAGTATTAAATTAAAAAAAACAAGAAAAATTAAAAAAAAGAAAAATACCATTGGTAGTTTGATAGGGGTTGCATTGAATCTGTAAATTACTTTGGGTAGTATAATCATTTTCACAATATTCTTCCAATCCAAGAACATGATATATCTCTCCATCTGTTTGTGTCATTTTTTATTTCTTTCATCAGTGTCTTTATAATTTTCTGCATACAGGGCTTTTATCCCTTAGATAGTTTTATCCCTAGGTATTTTATTCTTTTTGTTGCGATGGTGAATTGGATTGTTTCCTTAACTTTCTGAATTTTAATCATTAATGTATAGAAATGTAAGGGATTTCTGTGTGTTGGTCATGGTTTTATAGATCATTTTACTTCCTGTAGGACGAAGGCTCAGAGAGTGTTCAGGTGGTGGGTATAGTGAGGGAAGGTCAGAAGGACACACAGCATGTGTATGGAATGACAAGCAGGCAGATTTGGCTGGAATGCAGAGTTCATGGAATAATGTAGTTAGAGACAGACCTCAAAGAAGGTTGCTTGGAATCAAACTGAGGAGGACTTTGTAATATCTGATTTCTTAAGAAAACACAGTCTCCCAGTCTCTTAGTAGGAGCCTGGCTATGATGCTTCTGTGGGCTGGAGTTGACTCTCAGGCCAGCTGATAGCATGGCGCACACAGGCTTCCGACTAATTAGAAATCAAGGCCTCTCCCCTTCTCCCCATTTGCATTTTAATTTCTCTGATGCCTTTTGATTTGAGGCAAAATTATCTATTATTTGATGGTGATTTGTTGGTGAGCTTTAAGGAAAAGATAAAGTTAGATGGATTTCATTTAAAATACCAACAGAAATAAAAAAGGAGACAGCATCAGTGAAAATACATGCCAAACTTCTCAGCTGTGGTCTTATCATGTTAGCTTTAGTGCAGGCTCAAAATATGTGCGTGCGTGCGTGCGTGCATGTGTGCGTGTGTGTGTGTGTGTACTTTAGTTGCCATGACGACCTGCTAGGCAGCAGTATCCCCCCACTTGGTATGCTCTACCATCAAAATTTGTCATGGAAAGGAAATT
This sequence comes from Madoqua kirkii, assembly GCA_006408675.1. NCBI lineage: Eukaryota > Metazoa > Chordata > Mammalia > Artiodactyla > Bovidae > Madoqua > Madoqua kirkii. The sequence goes on along the minus strand of SJYC01127834.1, from coordinate 40,417 downwards.
CAAGACTTTTCAAAGAGTGAAGTCAGTACTTTTTTTTTTTTAAGCAGAATGGATTGTACATTTTTTTAAAAAGACGATCGCTACAGTTTTGATTTCCAAGTTGTAAGTAAAGCCAGACCTGAAGGCAGTGTTCCAGGGGGTTTGAAATTCTGGCATTTAAATGGTTTCTCCTAGATGGTCCCCATGACAACAAAACTCCATGCAGGTATTGAGTATCATCTTTGCTATAAAATATTCATACCATAAAAATGCCTTTGATTCTCAATGCTGCCTAATAAACTAAGGCAGGAGAATTTAACTAGTTCAAGGTGTTATATGGGCAAATATTTCAAAATCTTTTTTGTTAAGAGCTTAATAAATTTACAATTATAAATAATCTGTTAAAAAATTGAATGATAAATTTATGTTTTGTCCACTTAAAAACAAGTAAATACTATTTCAGTTGCCAGTTGGGAAAATACTGTTTTATGATTGAAATTTTTGAATTTCTTAAGCACAGAAAATGAATGTTTTAATAATGGTGATTTTATAGTATAATAAATAGTCTCTTAGTGTTCTGGCATATACCTTCTCCCCCTAATTTTTCTGCCAAAGATAAATTTCATTTTCAAGTTAATGCCTGATGAAGCTATATATTTATTAAAAGATGTAATTGAATACTAGTTTTAATGTTTATATCAGTAGCCATTGTGTGCTTTTTCAAGCTTTGTGAGGGATTTTAAACTGTTACTCAGGTATAATGAATGAAGTGCCATTTTAGGAATAAGTTGTTTTTTCATTTACCAGTATCACTTGAATTTTAAAAGGATCACTTTTGTATAAAAGTGACAGTATTCTTCCTGTATTTGTTTATTGTTAAACATTCTATTTTATTTATTGACCTGGCTCAGATGGTAAAGTGTCTGTCTACAATGCGGGACACCAGGGTTCAATCCCTGGTTTGGGAAGATCCCCTGGAGAAGGAAATGGCAGTCCACTTCAGGACTACTGCCTGGAAAATCCCATGGACAGAGGAGCCTGGTAGGCTACAGTCTATGGGATCCCAAAGAGTTGGACACGACTGAGCGACTTCACTTTCACTTTCTGAAGGGAAAGCAATGAAATCTTCAGTTCGCATCTATGTCCTTATCTCGGGTAAGAAGGCCTGCTTCGTCAAATCCAGATGTCTCTGCCTGGTGCTCATTACAGTGTCCCCTTCTGGACCACAGTTCCAGGAGGAGGATGTAGGGAGTCATGGCAAAGATGCTGGGAGCTAGAGGACCCTTGAAGGGAAACAGGGGTAACTTCCTAAGAACTGAACCATGGGAAGGAAGTTATCTACAGCAGATGGAGGGGATGGATGGTCTGGAAGAAATGAGAAAGCTGGACTCATCTTGAGAGATCTTATAAGGGTGTTCTTGTTTGGTCTCTTTCCACAGATTCAGTCAGGCCTTAAATTAGATTTTCTCTTGTCTCCTGTTACAACCTATTCTAATATATCCACACTCCTGATTGTTGTAACAACCCACTTCACTTCCTTTGATGACCACATTGATGACTCTAGTCTTCCAGTGACTATCATGAAACTGTAAATTTTAGCCACAGGGATGTGCTTGTCCATGAGGTGTTCTCTGCACCATCATATCTTTCACAGCATTAATTATATTGGCTGGCAGTGTGGTTGCTAGAGCCTGATTACCTGGACTGGAATTCTGGCCCTGCTCTGTGACCCTGGGAAGGTTATTAACTTCTCTTGTCTCAACATCTTCCTCTGTGAAATGGGAACAATAATGGTACCTGATTCATACAATTATGTAAGAATCGATATATTAGGGACATCCCTGGTGGTCCAATGGTTAAGATCCTGCCCTTCTTCTGCAGGGGATGTGAGTTCGATGCCTGGTTGGGGAACTAAGATCCCATATGCCCCAATGTATGGCCAAAAAAAAAAAAAGAATTGCTCTATCATAATTGTCTAATATGTTAGTTTTCTACTGCTGCTGTATCATGTCACCACAAACCAGTGGCTTAAAACAACACAAATTTTGTCATCTTATGGTTTTATAGGTCACATTTCCCTCATGGGCCTCACTGGGCTAAAGTCAAGGTATTGGCAGGACTGCATTCCCTAGTGGAGTCTTTAGAGGAGAATTCATTTTCTTGCCTTTTCTGGTTCCAAAAGGCCACCTATATTTCTTGACTCATAATGCCACTCAGCCACCCTTAGAGCCTTTTCCCCCCCTATAGTCAACATCTCCCTCTGACTCTCCCCTTCTGCTTCCCTCTAAAGGACCTGTGGTTATATTGAGCCCATTTAGATAATCCAAGATAATCTCTGTATTTACAAAAATATTTTTATTATTTATTTAATTAACTGCTCTGGGTCTTAATTACGGCCTGTGGGATCTTTAGTTGCAGAATATGAACTCTCAGTTGCAGCAGGTAAGATCTACGTCCCTGACCAGGGACCAAACCCGGGCCCCCTGCATTGGGAGTGCAGAGTGGTAGCCATTGGACCACTAGGGAAGTCCTGATCTCCCTGTTTGTAAAGTCCAGCTAATAATAACTTTGATTCCATCTGCAGCCTTAAGTCTCCTGTGCCATGTAACCTAATGTCTTCACAGGATCCAGGGAGTTGGGAGATAGAAGGAAACCTCTAGCATGGAGTGGATGATAATTCTGTCCCTTTTCACCTCATGGTATCCTAGTGTTTGAGTACATGTTTGTATTTTTCCACAATTCTTTTCTATTTTGGGGCAGGTATGTTACCTCAGGCAGAAAAGAGGGGCCAAAGAAAGAGAGAAAAGTGGGAAGGATTATGTGACAATGCTATTTTTTTTTTTTTTTGCATCTACATGGATTAATGCTAATTCCTTTGTCATATGTTTATAACTATCCAAATTGACCTTCCCCTCCGCTTAGTGCCTCTGAAAGGTTTGCTGACAGCGGTGAAGAAGGCAGCGTTTAATTCATTTATCCATGAGAGTTTGTTTTCCTACTGACACTTATTCTTTTTCTGCTTATATCCATAAAATGTGACCTAATTACATCAAATATTATGATTTAGAGTGGGCAGAGACTCAAAACCATGAAATAAAACGGGTCAACATTTGTGAGGTGGCTCACAGTTTATAGATGTTTTCATAAAAATTATTTTATGAACCCTGTCAGCATTTTGAGAACTAAAACAGCTCAAATCTGTTAGATAACAAAGTCATCCCTAGAGATGTGTCTTCCAAAGAGGACAGGGTAAGAAAAGCACCTACCTTCTTCCTTTTAAAAATTTTTATTGGAGTATAGTTTTGTAGTGTTGTGTTAGTGTCTGCTGTACAACGGTGAATACAACATGTGTATACATATGTCCGCCTTTTTTTTTTTTTTTTGGATTTCCTTCCTATTTAGGTCACTGCAGAGCATGAAGTAGAGTTCCCTGGGTTATACAGTGGTTTCTCATTAGTTATTAATTTTATGCATAGTAACAAAGTGTATCTATGTCAATCCCAATCCTGTCTTCTTCCTTGATTAAAATTTGGAGGTAGGATTAGTGTGAAGAGGGAAAGATGAATGAGTAGATAAGTTTCCGTTTCTGTAGCCCAGGAAACTAGGAGGAGACATTGTTTGTACCTGTGTTTCTGTGTCAGTCTGGTTTCTTTGATTCTTGATATAACTTAGTTTGCAGGGGAGGGATTGGGGAGAGAGGCATTCTTTTCCTTTCTTAAACCAGGCCAAGGATATATTAAGCCATTGTTTTCTAGTACAGTGTACACTGACCAGCACACTCAGTGATTATATTTCATAAAAAGGGGTGGAGGGGAAAGTGTGTTCACAGAACTCACAAAGAAAAAAGTCAGCTGATAGGTCAACAACAGTGAAATAATTCATTCTCTCTTCGAAAAGTGAATGCCAATAACAATAGCCATGATTCTGGCAACAAAATAATGCTTCAGAGGGTGACTTTCAGCTCTTGGCTCTCTTTCCTTCCGTGTCCAAAGGACATTCTCCCCAGCAACAGAACAAAGTGATTTATCCTTGCTCATGTCAGCTGCTGAGGTTTGCAGGACCACACAGTATAGCTGGTGGGCCAGGTCTGTCTTCCTTTGGCTGTAATTACAAAGGAAGCACACTTTATTTTTTTTAAAGAGAAATGCAAAGTGATATATTTCTTATTAAAGCCTTTTGGGATGCTGTGGAGAAGATTAACCTTATAGCTTTGGGGTGCCAGAGTAAATTGTATTTAATAAAGTAATGCTCATTTTCCTACTTCCTTGGCCCCAAAACTTACAAGGTCAGTGAAGTGAAGGAAGCAGGCTTTCTTTAATGTCCATCTTGGTTATACCTCTGTTTTAAAAATGTTAAAAGATACTGGAATGAACTTTATGTTAACTGGCCTCTAAGTAAATAAATAACTGACGTTAGGTCTCTACAACTTATCCTAAATTTCTTAAGAGGATATAGATTTTAAGTAATAAGCATTAATGTGCTCTTTTTAAAAATAGGTATTAGAGAGCTGCTTATAGCCTTTTATTTGTATCTGTTAATTTAGTCTTTAAAATATAACTAACAATAGTTGTTAGCTCTGTTGCTTTGATCAGCGATCAGCAAACTACATAGCACAGACCACAGCTGCCCTGCCTGCGCCTGCTTTTGTCAAGAAAGTTTTATTGGGATGCAGCCACATCCATCATTTACAAATTGTCTGTGGTTACTTTCCTGCTTCAGAGACATAGCTGCTGCTGCTGCTGCTGCTGCTGCTGCTGCTGCTGTGTCACTTCAGTCATGTCTGACTCTGTGCAGCCCTATAGATGGCAGCCCACCAGGCTCCTCTGTCCCTGGAATTCTCCAGGCAAGAATACTGGAGTGGGTTGCCATTTCCTTCTTCAATGCATGCATGCATGCTAAGTTACTTCAGTCGTGTCCGACTCTGAGAGGCATAGCTGAGTAGTTGAAATAAAGATGTTATGCCCCGTAACGCCAAGATGTTTACTGTTTTGCCCTTTACAGAAAAAATAGTGTCAACTGTTAGGCAGATATGGTACATTATACCTTCTAGGTGATGTGGGTTCAAGAATCATTGAAGGTCGAGTCTCTAATAACTTAATATGTAGTTGGAGAAACAAGATCCCCAAATTTAAGTGATAGTACAAGTCAAATTGAAGTTCATTTATTTGTTGATTCAAATCAAGTGCTTTTTGAGTGCCGCCTCGGAGCTGGGTATTGTTCTAAAGTAAAAGAAGTAGAAGTAATCAAAGAAGACAAAACACCCTCGTGGATCTTGCAGCCTCGTAGAGCAGGCAGATAACAAACAGACAAACATCTCGTCTAACACCTGGTATATACTATATTTTTATGTATATTGTGGGCACAGTAATGGTGTTGTTTGTTATTAGCAATAAATTGGTTAATTTTCTAAAATATCTGAATCTCCGATGAGGTTTGGATTTTTAGAAAAAGGGAGGAGATGGAGAATGAAATATTTCAAACCAATAATTCTTTCTCTGAGCTTTTTATACATGGTTCAAAATTGCACAAGGATATAACATGGCAAATAAAATATACACGTTTTGGTATGGTAGAAGAAAATTTGATTAGACAACAGGCAACCTGTGTTTTAGTTCCTGTTTAGAAGATCATGGCATCCGCTCCCATCACTTCATGGGAAATAGATGGATAAAAGAGTAGAAACAGTGTCAGACTTTATTTTTGGGGGCTCCAAAAACACTGCAGATGGTGAATGCAGCCATGAAATTAAAAGACGCTTGCTCCTTGGAAGAAAAGTTATAACCAACCTAGATAGCATATTCAAAAGCAGAGACATTACTTTGCCGACTAAGGTCCCTCTGGTCAAGGCTGTGGTTTTTCCAGTGGTCATGTATGGATGTGAGAGTTGGACTGTGAAGAAAGCTGAGCGCTGAAGAGTTGATGCTTTTGAGCTGTGGTGTTGAAGAAGACTCTCGAGAGTCCCTTGGACTGCAAGGAGATCTAACCAGTCCATTCTGAAGGAGATCAACCCTGAGATTTCTTTGGAAGGAATGATGCTGAAGCTGAAACTCCAGTACTTTGGCCACCTCATGTGAAGAGTTGACTCATTGGAAAAGACTCTGATGCTGGGAGGGATTGGGGGCAGGAGGAAGAGCTGGCGACAGAGGATGAGATGGCTGGATGGCATCACGGACTCGATGGACGCGAGTCTGAGTGAACTCCAGGAGTTGGTGATGGACCGGAAGGCCTGGCATGCTGCATTTCATGGGGTTGCATGAGCAACTGAACTGAACTGAGTCTCTTTTGGGCTTCCCAGGTGGCTCAGTACATACAAAGTCTGCTCACAACGTGGGAGACCTGGGTTCAGTCCCTGGGTCAGGAAGATCCCTTGGAGAAAGAAATGGCAACGCACTCCAGTATTCTTGCCTGGAGAATTCCATGGACACAGGAGCCTGGTGGCTACAGTCCATGGGGTCACAAAGAGTCAGACCTAACACTTTCACTTTCTCATCTCTTTTTGGCTGAATGGCCTTTAAAAATTCTCTGTGACATGTAGTGGATTGTACTCTGGCAATGCTTCTCAAAGTTAGGTATCAGAATCATCTGGAGGGTTTGTTAAAGCACAGATTGCTGTCCCATCTCCTGAGTTTCTGAATCAGTGGGTCTGCGGTGGGGCCTGAGAATTTCCATTTCTCTCAAGGTTCCAGGTGAGGCCAGCTCTGCTGTTGGCCTGGGAACCACACTGAAGAGAACCACCACCCTCCATGATCATGGGAGTCCTTCCAGTTCCTCTAGTATTTTTAAATTCCCTAAAAAAGCTTTATAGCTCTTTAAACTAGACTAAGAGATCCCACTAACGGTTTGACCAAGGAAACTACTCAATATTCAGGACTGTTTTCTGAAGAATAACTTCCAAAGAAGTGAGAATTCTAAGACACTTTCTTACAGTCCCCTAGATTTATGTTCATTAATAAATTTTATATTATTTCTTTGGGAAAATTGATGAACACTCAGTTCTAAGGGTGGAGGCCATGACTGTTCCTGATTTTCTCTTTGTATTCCAAGTCCACAGTGTGTGGTATGTACCCAGTACTAATATGTTTAATTGATGTAAGCTTAGGAAAGGACAGAATATCTCTTAAGGTCATCTTCCTGAGTTGCTGCTGGTTTTCTGTAAAATTCCACTTAGAATTAAGGAGAATCATTCCATTGGATGCCAAAGCTCTAAACTGTTCATAGCATGTATTCTGTGTCTGCAAACTGTACTGTTGTTATTTCTAATAGAAATTCCCTAAAGACCTTCATTGATACTGTCTGTCTCATCTCTTGAGTATGAATATACACAGAAAACAGGAAAATATAAAAGACATAATAAATAAAAGTTCACCACATTTTCTGTTACCTATAATAAAATTTACTTAATTCAGTGTAATTTAAGACATTTTGTTTTAAGATTTCGCTTTTGCAGAGCATCCCCCAAAGCCATAATATGAGTATAGTGGGCTTTTTTTGTTTTAAAGGATGTATTCATTTCAGCCTATGTTTAGAAAATACCTAGTTATGGGTCTACAGAGGTAAAATTTCTACCTTAAGGCACCTTTCAGACCTTTAATTGGATAAAGCAGAGATTGCAAATTCGAATTCTAAGGAGCTAGGCACATAATACTCAGAAGTTTGGGGTTTTGTGAGTTTTTTTTAATGTTCACGCAAGTGAAAAGTAAACAAAACTAAAACATGATGTGGATTGACAAAGCCTAGTTCACCAGCTGAGTTCCAGTATGAGGAAAGATCCCCTGGAGGAGGGCATGGCAACCTACTCCAATATTGTTGCCTGGAGAATCCCATGAGCAGAGGAGCCTGGCAGGCGATAGTCCATGGAGTCAAGAAAGAATCAGACACGACTGAGTGCACACACACACACACACACACACACACACAGTGCATGAGAAAATAGCATGAGAGAACATGAGGGGATCCTTTGGGAAGCAGATGAAGCAGGTGTTCAGTATATCATGAACACTCCATCCCTAACCAGCAACAGTAAGAATAGTAGCTTCTGAGAGAGAAGGTGGGGAATGTATTGAAGATTCTATTGTGTGCAGCCCTGATGGCCAGTGGGAAAGCTTTATACTCTGTGTTAGATAACTTGAATGACTAGTCACGGACAAGTACTGCTTATCTGGGTTATATTTATGTCCTGTGTTACTGACTGTGTAATTTCATTGAATGTTAGAAACATATCCAGCACTCAGGAAGAAAAAAAACACTACTATTTAAATCAGGACACATACTTCTTATCATTTGGAATTATTATTTTAAACTTACATGGCTCTTTTAGAAGTGCTTTGTCACAGGACATATGAAAATATGGACCTTTGTGTCTCAGTTTGCACAATGGAATTATACCATCCATGATCATTACTGGAGAAGGCAGTGGCATCCCACTCCAGTACTCTTGCCTGGAAAATCCCATGGACAGAGGAGCCTGGTGGGCTGCAGTCCATAGGGTTGCTAAGAGTCGGACGGGACTGAGTGACTTCACTTTCACTTTCATGCATTGGAGAAGGAAATGGCAACCCACTCCAGTGTTCTTGCCTGGAGAATCCCAGGGATGGTGGGAGCCTGGTGGGCTGCTGTCTGTGGAGTCGCACAGAGTCGGACACGACTGAAGCGACTTAGCAGCAGCAGCAGCATGATCACTAAAGGACCAAGAGCCATTATGTCCTGTCATTTAAAAAATATTGAAGTATAGTTGATTTACAATGTTGTCTTAATTTGTACTATACAATAAAATGATTCGATTATATATATATATATTTTTTTCTTTTTCATATTCTTCTACATTATGGTTTATCACAGGACATTGAACATAGTTTGCTGTACTATACAGTAATACCTTGTTGTTTTTGTTGAAGGTGAACGTGTTAGTCACTCAGTCATGTATGACTCTTGTGACTCCATGGACTGTAGCCCACCAGGCTTCCCTGTCTATGGATTTCTCCAGACAAGAATGCTAGAGAGGGTTGCCATTCTCTTCTCCAGGGGATTGTCCCAACCCAAGAATCAAACCCAGGTCTCCTGCATTTCAGGCAAATTCTTTACCATCTGAGCCAGGAAGGAGCCCTGTTATTTATCCATAATATATCTATAATAGTTTAGCTTGCATTTGCTGATCCCAAACTCCCAGTCCTTCCCCCTCCCTCCTTCTCCTCTTTGTCAGCCACGGGTCTGTTCTCTGCGTCTGTGAGTCTGTTTCTGTTTCATAGATATGTTCCTGTGTGTTGTACTTTAGATTCCACATATAAGGGGTATTTTTCTCTAACTTACTTTGCTTAGTATGATAATCTCTAGGTCCATCCATGTTACTGCAAGTGGCATTGTTTCATTCTTTTTTATGGTTAATATTTTGCTGTGTCTAATATATACACCATTGGAGAAGGCAATGGCATCTCACTCCAGTACTCTTGCCTGGAAAATCCCATGGACAGAGGAGCCTGGTAGGCTGCAGTCCATGGGGTCTCATATTTTCTGTTTACATTTATTTGTTAATGGACATTTAGGTTGTTTTCCCTCTCTTGGATATTGTAAAGAATGTAGGGGAGCATGTATCCTTTCAAATTCTACTTTCATCCAGATGTATGACCGAAGTGGGATTGTGGGATCATAATGGCAACTCTTATTTTTAGTTTTTTGAGGAATCTCCATATTGTTTTCCATAGTGACTGCTCCAGTTTACATTCCCACCAACAGTGTGAGAGGGTTCCATTTTGTCCATGCCCTCTTCAGGATTTATTGGGTGGTACTTCATCATAGATTTTCAGTCAGTTCATTTCAGTTGCTCAGTCATGTCTGATTCTTTGTGACCCCATGGACTGCAGCACCCCAGGCTTCTCTGTCCAAACCAACTTCCAGAGCTTGTGCAAATTCATGTCCATCGAGTCAATGATGCCATCCAACCGGCTTATCCTCTGTTGTCCCCTTCTCCTCCTGCCTTCAATCTTTCCCAGCTTTAGGGTCTTTTCCAATGAGTTAGTTCTTCACATCAGGTGGCCAGAGTATTGGAGTTTCAGCTTTAGCATCAGTCCTTCCAGTGAATATTCAGGACTCATTTCCTTTAGCACGGACTGATTGGATCTCTTTTCAGTCCAAGGGACTCTCAAGAGTCTTCTCTGATACCACAGTTCAAAAGCATCAGTTCTTCGACACTCAACTTTCTTTATGGTCCAACTCTCACATCCATACCTGAATACTGGAAAAACCATAGCTTTGACTAGACAGACCTTTGTTGGCAAAGTAATGTCTCTGCTTTTTTATTGTCTCTGCTGTCTAGATTGGTCATAGCTTTTCTCCCAAGGAGCAAGCGTCTTTTAATTTTATGGCTGCAGTCACCATATGCAGTGATTTTGGAGGCCTCCCACCCCGCTAAAGTCTCTCACTGTTTCCCTTGTTTCCCCATCTATTTGCCATGAAGTGATGGGACCGGATGCCATGATCTTAGTTTTCTGAATGTTGAGCTTTAAGCCAGCCTTTTCACTTTGCTCTTTCACTTTCATCAGGAGGTTCTTTAGTTCTTTGCTTTCTGCCATAAGGGTGGTATCATCTGCATATCTGAGGTTATTAATATTTCTCCCATAAATCTTGATTCCAGCTTGTGCTTCCAGCCTGGCATCTCACATGATGTACTCTGCATATAAGTTAAAGAAGCTCGGTGACAATATATAACCTTGACATACACCTTTCCCGATTTGAAACGAGTCTGTTTTTCCATGTCCGGTTCTAACTGTTGCTTCTTGATCTGCATACAGCTTTCTTAGGAGGCAGGTAAGGTGGTGTGATATTCCCTCTCTTTAAGAATTTTCAACAGTCTGTTATGATCCACACAGTCAAAGGCTTTGGCATAGTATATAAAGCAGAGGTAGATGTTTTTCTGAAATTTTCTTGCTTTTTCGACGATCCAGTGCATGTTGGCAATTTGATCTCTGCTTCCTTTGCCTTTTCTAAATCCAGCTTGAACATCTGGAAGTTCACGGTTCATGTACTGTTCAAGCCTCGCTTGGAGAATTTTAGACATTACTTTGCTAGTGTGTGAGATGAGTGCAATTGTGTGTTAATTTGAACATTCTTTGGTATTACCTTTCTTCAGGATTGGAATGAAAACTGACCTTTTGCAGTCTTGTGGCCACTGCTGCGTTTTCCAAATTTCCTGGCATATTGAGTGCAGCACTTTTACAGCATCATCTTTTAGGATTTGAAATAGCTAAACTGGAATTCCGTTCCTACACTATTTTAACCGCCACTTCAGTATTCTTGCCTTGAGAACCCCATTAACAGTGTGAAAAGACAAAAAGGTATGACACTGACATATGAACTCTGCAGGTTGGTAGCTGCCCCGTATGCTAATTGAGAAGCAAGGAGAAATAACTCTGGAAAGAATGAAGAGACAGAGGCAAAGCAAAAGCAATGCCCAGTTGTTGATGTGGCTGGTGATGGAAGTAAAGTCTGATACTGTAAAGAACAATATTGCATTGGAACCTGGAATATTAGGTCCATGAATCAAGGTTAATTGGATGTGCTTAAACAGGAGTTGGTTAAGAGTAAACATCGACATTTTAGGAATCAGTGAACTAAAATGGGTTGGAATGGGTGAATTTAACTCAGATGACCATTATATCTACTACCGTGGGCAAGGACTCCTTAGAAGAAATGGAGTAGCCCTCATCGTTAACAAATTAGTCCGAAATGCAGTACTTGTGTGCAGTCTCAAAAATGACTGAATGATCTCAGTTCGTTTCCAAGGCAACCCATTCAGTATCACGGTAATCCAAGTCTATGCCCCAGCCAGTAATGCTGAAGAAGCTGAAGTGGAACAGTTCTGTGAAGACCTACAAGACCTTCTGGAACTAACACCCAAAAAAAGATGTCATTTTCATTATAGGGGACTGCAAAAGTACGAAGTCAAGAGATACCTGGAATAACAGGCAAATTTGGCCTTGGAGTACAAAATGAAGCAGGGCAAAGGCTAACAGAGTTTTGCCAAGAGAATGCATTGGTCATAGCAAACACCTTCTTCCAACAACACAAGAGAAGACTCTACACATGGACATCACCATATGGTCATACAAATTTTAAGATGCATCACCACTTCATTGGTGTTGAAATGTATGTCTTATAATCAGTGAAATACAATAAATGAAAAGTTCTTTGTGCTGGATATTATGTTTCTATGCATAAAGTAAACTGAGTAGACGATTTTTGAAATGAAATGGCTAGATCATAACTACCATTACCATCCAAGTGTTGTCCCTTCCCAGTGAAAAGTTTGTTGTTTTTTTTTTTAAGAAAAATCCAACTTCTAGAAATCTGAAGGACACTTGCTTTTTAATTGGAATCAGTCTTTACTCTTTTGAAGCCACAAATACTTTCTTACATGAAGGGTTCTCACTGAATACTGCTGATTCCTATTTCATGTTTGTCTTCTTCTTCAGAAAAGTATTTTGCTTCTGCAATTTTTTCTCTTTCTACTAAAAACAAATGTGAAGACTTTGTGAAATAGAAGCACAATCCTGGAGAATAAGTTGTTAGTCACAGGGCTCATTGAAGAGGTTTAAAATGAAAAATGCACATATCCAAATCAATAGCAAGAAAAGTTTAGTGGGGCTGCAGACTTCCAGAAACTCTTCTGAATTCAGGAAGGGCTGTGGGCTCCGAAAAATTACAGTTGTTTTTCTCTTATCCACTAAGTTTTAAAAGTTTATTTATTTTCAGTTGAAAGATAATTGCTTTACAATATTGTATTGGTTTCTGCCATACCTCAAATCAGCCATAGGTATATATATCTCTCCTCCCTCTTGAAACTTCCTCCCACCTCACACTCCATCTCACCCCTCTAGGTTGTCACAGAGCCCTGATTTGAGTTCCTTGAGTCATACAGCAAATTCCTAGTGAATATTTTACATATGATCCACTAATTTTTTATTATCCATTCCTATAAATTATCTAAAAATCTCCTTTGAAATTTCTCTACTACTAATAAAGTGATTCTAACACAGATGATACTGATTGCAACCTTTTCCTAATATCCTTCTGTGGTGATTTTGACAGATGTCAGGCAGCCTACGGTGCTATCAATTTTGAGCTGTTACTGATACAAATAGAGATATCATAAAACTATGTCAACTATAGATTTTGTTAGAATTTAAGTGCTTCATCTGTAGTACCTGGGATATATTTTGTATTTCTGAAGTAGTGTGCCTAGGAGGAATTATTTCATCTTTGTGTGTGTGCATGTGTATACATACCCATCTATGTTAGGGACTCAACAGTTATGACTTAAGTTTAGAAGTATTTCGTTACTAGAGTAAACAGATTAGTTTTGCTAGAGAAGATTAGGCCCAGGAACTAATACAGCCCCAAATATAACTGGGGCTTACTGTTAGTCAGAATGCATACTCTGCTTATATTTTAATTTTCCTTTATTGAACCACCAATACTTAAAATTTTGTTTCTAAAAGACAAAGTTGATTTATTTTTAAAGTGCCTGAAGCATGTCATTTTGCTGGGAGAAATATCAATAACCTCAGATATGCAGATGATACCACCCTTATGGCAGAAAGTGAAGAACTAAAGAGCCTCTTGATGAAAGTGAAAGAGGAAAGTGAAGAAGTTGGTTTAAAGCTCAACATTCAGAAAACAAAGATCATGGCATCCGGTCCCATCACTTCATGGGAAATAGATGGGGAAACAGTGGAAACAGTGTCAGACTCGAAAATCACTGCAGATGGTGACTGCAGCCATGAAATTAAAAGATACTTACTCCTTGGAAGAAAAGTTATGCCCAACCTAGATAGTATATTCAAAAGCAGAGAGGTTACTTTGCCAACTAAGGTCCGTCTAGTCAAGGCTATGGTTTTTCCTGTGGTCATGTATGGATGTGAGAGTTGGACTGTGAAGAAGGCTGAGCGCCGAAGAATTGATGCTTTTGAACTGTGGTGTTGGAGAAGACTCTTGGACTGCAAGGAGATCCAACCAGTCCATTCTGAAGGAGATCAACCCTGGGATTTCTTTGGAGGGAATGATGCTAAAGCTGAAACTCCAGTACTTTGGCCACCTCATGTGAAGAGTTGACTCCTTGGAAAAGACTCTGCTGCTGGGAGGGATTGGGGGCAGGAGGAGGAGGGGACAACAGAGGATGAGATGGCTAGATGGCATTGTGGACTCGATGAATGTGAGTCTGGGTGAACTCCCGGAGATGGTGATGGACAGGGAGGCCTGGCGTGCTGCAATTCATGGGGTCACGAAGAGTTGAACACGACTGAGTGACTGAACTGAACTGAACTGAACTGAAGCATTTCTAAATTCACACGTAGATTTGGACCCAGAAGTACACAGGCTTTTTATTTTTAGGTGATCTAATTCATTTGGGAATTGAAACTGTATGTGTAACATACCTACAGGGTACATTTATAATTTTTTTTCCAGAAAATCAAGTAAAGAGAAGGTGTTAAAATGGAAACATGCCTCCCTGTCTGTGATAAAGTTCTCTAGTAAAGTTCACTAAGATTTAACATGAGCAACGGAGATTTGCTTACTTTGAGACATAGACTTTAATGTTGGGTGCATTAGATAAGGAGGAAAAATGGCCACCCCCCCAATCCTCCTCAAAAAACCCAGTTTGTTATAATTACAGTTCTGAATCTGGGGCATTACTCAATAATTTCCCAGAAAACTCTGAGATTGTTTCCTGGAGGCACACTTGACTCACCCTGTGGCACTCAGACTGTTATGCAGTTGTTTATTTAAACAAATAAATAAGTTTTAGTTCTCAGTGTTGTATTGGTGGCATTTTCAATGCATTGTTATGCAATTCTCTGATAGCAAATGGGCCCAGGGACAGAGTTTAAATATTTGCTTGCAAAAGAGCTTAGAAGATAGGCCTGATTCTGTCACACAAATGCAAGATTCAGGACTTCCTCAGCTATCCCATTGTCTGTCCAAGGCCAGTTCCATCCTGAATGTCTGATGACCCTTGGTGGGCAGCTGTCAAGCCTCGCCCTGACAAGACTGATGAAAGAGGAGCTCTCTTCCAACACTGTTATCTTTTGCTGCTAGACCACTGTCTGTCTCATGTCTATTCCTCTGGAATCCTCCTTTTATACGTGAATCCTCCATTGAATCCATTGAATGTTTTAGAGACACTGTTGATTGTAGAATTTTGATTATTTTCAAGAGCACATCTGCCCGTTGTATTAGGAGCATGTGTGCTCAATCTCAAAAACAACAGAATGATCTCTGTTTGTTTCCAAGGCAAACCATTCAGTATCACAGTAATCCAAGTCTGTGCCCCAAGCAGTAACGTTGAAGAAGCTGAAGTTGAATGGTTCTATGAAGACCTACAAGACCTTTTAGAACTATAACCCCCAAAAGATGTCCTTTTCATTATAGGGGACTGGAATGCAAAAGTAGGAAATCAAGAAATACCTGGAGTAACAGGAAAATTTGGCCTTGAAATACAGAATGAAGCAGGGCAAAGGCTAATAGAGTTTTGCCAGGAAAATGCACTGGTCATAGCAAATGCCCTCTTCCAACAACACAAGAGAAGACTCTACACATGGACATCACCAGATGGTCAGCACCAAAATCAGATTGATTATATCTTTGCAGCCAGAGATGGAGAAGCTCTATACAGTCAGAAAAAACAAGACTAGGAGCTGACTGTGGCTCACATCATGAGCTCCTTATTGCCAAATTTGGACCTAAATTGAAGTAGGGAAAACCACTAAACCATTCAGATATGACCTAAATCAAATCCCTTATGATTATACAGCAGAAGTGAGAAATAGATTTAAGGGACTAGATCTGATAGATACAGTGCTTGATGAACTATGGATGGAGGTTCATGACATTGTATAGGAGACAGAGATTAAGACCATCCTTATGGAAAAGAAATGCAAAAAGGCAAAATGGCCATCTGAGGAGGCCTTACAAATAGCTATGAAAAGAAGAGAAATGAAAAGCAAAGGAGAAAAGAAAAGATATACCCATTTGAATGCAGAGTTCCAAAGAATAGCAAGGAGAGATAAGAAAGCCTTCCTCGGTGATCAGTGCAAAGAAATAGAGGAAGACAGCAGAATGGGATAGACTAGAGATCTATTCACGAAAATTAGAGATACCAAGGGAACATTTCATGCAAAGATGGGCTCAATAAAGGAGAGATAAGGTATGGACCTAACAGAAGCAGAAGATATTAAGAAGAGGTGGCAAGAATACACAGAAGAACTGTACAAAAAAGATCTTTATAACCAAGATAATCATGATGGTGTGATCACTCACCTAAAGGCAGACTTCCTAGAATGTGAAGTCAACTGGGCCTTAGAAAGCATCACTACAAACAAAGCTCGTGGAGGTGATGGAATTCCAGTGGAGCTGTTTCAAATCCTGAAAGATGATGCAGTGAAAGTGCTGCACTCAATATGCTAGCAAATTTGGAAAACTCAGCAGTGGCCACAGGACTGCAAAAGGTCAGTGTTCATTCTAATACCAAAGAAAGGCAATGCAAAGAATTCTCAAACTACCGCACCATTGCACTCATCTCACATGCTAGTAAAGTAATGCTCAAAATTCTCCAAGCCAGGCTTCAGCAATACATGAACTGTGAACTTCCAGATGGTTTTAGAAAAGGCAGAGGAAGCAGAGAAGAAATTGCCAACATCCGCTGGATCGTCAAAAAACAAGAGCATTCCAGAAAAACATCTACTTCTGCTTTATTGACTATGCCAAAGCCTTTGACTGTGTGGATCACAAAAATCTGTGGAAAATTCTTCGAGAGATGGGAATTCCAGACCACCTGACCTGCCTCTTGAGAAACCTATATGCAGGTCAGGAAGCAACAGTTAGAACTGGACATGGAACAACAGACTGGTTCCAAATAGGAAAAGGAGTACGTCAAGGCTGTATATTGTCACCCTGCTTATTTAACTTATATGCAGAATACATCATGCAAAATGCTGAGCTGGAAGAAGCACAAGCTGGAATCAAGATTGTTGGGAGAAATATCAATCACCTCAGATATGCAGATGACACCACCCTTATGGCAGAAAGTGAAGAGGAACTAAAAAGCTTCTTGATGAAAGTGAAAAAAGAGAGTGAAAAAGTTGGCTTAAAGCTCAACATTTAAAAAACAAAGATCATGGCATCCGGTCCTATCACTTCATGAGAAACAGTGGAAACAGTGTCAGACTTTTATTTTTGGGGGCTCCAGAATCACTGCAGATGGTGATTGCAGCCATGAAATTAAAGGATGCTTAACTCCTTGGAAGAAAAGTTATGACCAACCTAGATAGTATATTCAAAAGCAGAGACATTACTTTGCCAACAAAGATTTGTCTAGTCAAGGCTATGGTTTTTCTAGTGGTCACGAATGGATGTGAGAGTTGGACTGTGAAGAAAGCTGAGTGCTGAAGAATTGATGCTTTTGAACTGTGGTGTTGGAGAAGACTCTTGAGAGTCCCTTGGACTACGAGATCCAACCAGTCCATTCTGAAGGAGATCAGCCCTGGGATTTCTTTGGAACGAATGATGCTGAAGCTGAAACTCCAGGACTTTGGCCACCTCATGGGAAGAGTTGACTCATTGGAAAAGACTCTGTGCTGGGAGGGATTGGGGGCAGGAGGAGAAGGGGACGACAGAGGATGAGATGGGTGGATGGCATCACTGACTCAGTGGATATGAGTCTGAGTGAACTCTAGGAGTTGGTGATGGGCAGGGAGGCCTGGTGTGCTGCGATTCATGGGGTCGCAAAGAGTTGGACATGACTGAGTGACTGAACCGAACTCTGCTGAGTCACTACTTCTGTCCAACTCTTTGTGACCCCCATATACTGTAGCCCACCAGGCTTCTCTTCTGTAGGATTTTCCAGGCAAGAATACTAGAGTGGGTTGTCATTTTCTTCTCCAGGCTGTATTCAGAGACATTTTCACAAACATAGTTGTGGGTGTGGTTTTGTTACCTTGTGGGTACAGACAGCACTTGGGCTTCCCAGGTGGTGCCGTGGCAAAGAATCTGCCTGCCAGTGTAGGAGACACTAGACCTCGGTTAGATCCCTGGATGGAGAACATCCCCTGGAGGAGGCAACCCACTCCAGTATTCTTTCCTGGCAAGTTCCGTGGACAGAGTGGCCTCATAGGGTCACAAAGAGTCAGACACTGCTGAGAACATGCACATGCATGCACATGCACACACACACCACGTTTACTTCGATGCACACTGTTCATTCATGGCTGCAAGGAACAGAAACCGTAATCAGCTGTAGTTTCCAAAAATGGGAGTTATATTTTCCTTGCTCAGGATATCTGGAGGTCAGCAGCCTAGGGCTGGTTCCACTGATTGATGTTGTTAATGGCCGGGGACCCAGGTGCTGACATTCTCTCTGTTATGTGCTGGCTGTCTTCATGCTTGTCGTGTGTGGTCACAAGGTGGCAGCTCCATCACTCGGCAGTCCGGAGGAAGCAAGAGACTGGTGCGGGGTGGCGGGAGAGGTCTGTGTGGTTTTCATCACTCCTTCCCCTGCTGATAGAAAGTTCAACTGCCTCTGCTGGTCTCCCCCCAGCCCAATGGCTCGGAGTTACCTTATTATTTTTTTTTTCTATTTAATTTTGCCTTTCAGGCATAGATCTTTGATCCATCCACAATGTGTTTTTGTATATGATGTGAGGTAGGGATCCAAATTTATTTCCATGAAAGGAGTCCATTTTCCCAGCACCAATTTATAGGTTATCTGTCCTTTCTTACTATTTGTGATTTTTCTTGTTAGCCAAGTTGATCGACACACACACGTACGCGTTTTTCCTCCTTTCCTCATATTTTTCTGGAACTTGTTCGTTTTGTCTCTTAGATGAAATAATATGTCTTAGTAGATGGTAGGCAAAAACCCTTTTTGCTTTTCTTTTCCTGTCCTTCCCATTGGCTACTCTCTTCTATCTTGATGTTTTCCCTTTTTCTTTCTTGCTTTTCCCTTCTTATAATTGACAAATGATGGAGCTGGTAGACATGATATTTCTGCATGCTGATATGATAGAGCTTATTAATGTCTGTGTTTCTATTTCATGGGCCACCAATTTAAAGTAATTAGCCTCCAATTAAAAAAAAGAAAGAAACTTCCGTAGGGTCAAGGGAAAAAAAAAAAGCAGTTTGAAGTCTTAGGTATGTAAGAAGCCTAGATTCAACAACCACCCCTAAAAATAGCAATATGAAAATCTTAATATACAGTCTGTCTCAGAAGTTAGTGGTTTGGTTTTGCTTTGTCCTTTTACCACCAGATGTTACAGTGTGTTCTCCAAAAATTATAACAGCCCTGAACAATTTTTCTATTTAATTTTGCCTTTCAGGCATAGATCTTTGATCCATCCACAATGTGTTTTTGTATATGATGTGAGGTAGGGATCCAAATTTATTTCCATGAAAGGAGTCCATTTTCCCAGCACCAATTTATAGGTTATCTGTCCTTTCTTACTGATTTGTGATTTTTCTTGTTAGCCAAGTTGATCGACACACACACGTACGCGTTTTTCCTCCTTTCCTCATATTTTTCTGGAACTTGTTCGTTTTGTCTCTTAGATGAAATAATATGTCTTAGTAGATGGTAGGCAAAAACCCTTTTTGCTTTTCTTTTCCTGTCCTTCCCATTGGCTACTCTCTTCTATCTTGATGTTTTCCCTTTTTCTTTCTTGCTTTTCCCTTCTTATAATTGACAAATGATGGAGCTGGTAGACATGATATTTCTGCATGCTGATATGATAGAGCTTATTAATGTCTGTGTTTCTATTTCATGGGCCACCAATTTAAAGTAATTAGCCTCCAATTAAAAAAAAGAAAGAAACTTCCGTAGGGTCAAGGGAAAAAAAAAAAGCAGTTTGAAGTCTTAGGTATGTAAGAAGCCTAGATTCAACAACCACCCCTAAAAATAGCAATATGAAAATCTTAATATACAGTCTGTCTCAGAAGTTAGTGGTTTGGTTTTGCTTTGTCCTTTTACCACCAGATGTTACAGTGTGTTCTCCAAAAATTATAACAGCCCTGAACAGTGTTGCCATGTTTTATTCTTGTCTCTCTCACCCAGTGAAAGTGTTAGTTGTTTAGTCCTGTCTGACTCTTTGCAACCCCATGGACTGTAGCCTGCCAGGCTCCTCTGTCCGTGGGATTTCCCAGGCTAGAATACTGGAGTGGGTTGCCATTCCCTTCTCCAGGGGATCTTCCTGACCAAGGATTGAACACAGGTCTCCCACATTGCAGGCAGATTCTTTGCCATCTGAGCCACCAAGGAAAGGCCCCCTCTTATCCCTTATCTGACTAAAAATAGTGTATTGGGAATTGAGAGCAAACAATTTTGAGCGGAAGTGCTTATTTCCTTATATTCCAAGGAGAAAGTGACTTTTTAAAAAATTCTGTTGAACAGTACTTGAAAGATGCTGAATGAATCTAGTCAGTTCCATCAGCAAACTGGATCATCCTGAGGTTGGAAACATGGGGGTTTGCAAAAATCAGTCACAGAGAATTAAAACACGTTTGGTCACAAGTTATTTAAAAAACAACAAACCCTGCAGCTGTTTTCAAGTGGGCGTTTCTCTTGGAGAGAAGTCCAGAGTCTCTTGGATTTCTAGTCTGATTTCTTCATAACTTGCCAAAGGTTGGCAACCTCTGTTCAGCCGATGTCCCACACGGCAGGGAGGAGAAGGAACATCTCATCAGTGTCTGGAGAGGGTGGGCCCTCCAGGGAGTCCAGGGATGCCTCAGATGTGGCTGGGAAATTTTTCTTCTGTGGCTGTCTATATTGTACCAGCTTTAGGAATGAACACTTGAACACACGTGTGTGTAACACTCTACTTGAACCCTAATTTCCAGGTTGAAGTTGTTTACCGTCCAAATAACCAAGAGAAAAAAAGAGGAAGCCTGAAAAGGCACTTGGGATGTGAAAATGGTTTTCTTGTAGCAGATCAGAATTGCAAGCGGGTCCCCTGCAGATCTGAGGTTTATTGCTTGCAATTCTAGACAAATTACCATACGTATTGCAGTCGTATTTAGGTTACATCTGCTTTCTCTTAAAGTTCCTTGGTAAACCAAAACTGTCTGTGAGTAGGAGCCTGACTCTGAAAATTTTGAAAAGCAACTGTGTCCAGATCACAAGATTTCTCTTTGTTTTTGTTTTCATGGAGGAATTGTTCTGGTTTGGCGACTGTTTAAACCACGTACAAATGCAGGGAGCTAAATAGACAGCCTTATTTTAGCCTTATAAACTTTAGTTTGTTATGATCCCCGCCCCCACCCCTGCTTTTTTTTTTTTTTAAACTGCCGGGGCACACATTTTAGTACCTACCCTACTTTCGATCTCCATCTCTACAGTTTTGTGTTTGGTCATCTCCGGGAAGAAAGATGAGAGCATTTGTCCTCAAATTGGTCTCAGCCTTACAGCCTCCACACTCCAAGGTCCCTAAGTCAGTGGGGCTGTCAAGTTAAAAACTGAGAAAAAGCTGGTTCTTTGGTGGCCAGCTGAGACTCTTCATGTGATTTCGGTTTACATTTGATTGGGTTTCACATTCCAGGACATTTGGGGAAGTATTTCTCAGACTCTGGCAACTCTGCATCAGTTCCTGTGTGTCAGGGATTTTCCATCTGAGGTCTTCAGAAGAAATTACAGTTTGTGGAAAGTCACGATCCTAAATGGACAAAGGAAGAAACACCTTCGGTTTGAGTGGGTGTTTCTCAGTTACATTCCTGGATTGTGTGTGTATGTATATAATATAGATATATATATTTATAGTGTGTGTGTATATTAAAAAAATTTTTTTCCCCTTTTTGATGTGATTTTTTTTTGTGTTGGGGAGAAGGTAAATTTCAGTTGAATTTTGGGGAAATCCTTGCAGCAGTGCTTGAGTCTGGATTGGATGCTGGGGTTTCCAGCAGCAGCCCCACCTGTCTTTTGAAAGACCTGAGAGACTCTTCCTGGGGACAGTGCCCGCTGCTGGCATGAGTCACCTCCCAGTTCCACAGTGTTTTCCGTGAGATCCTCTCACTCTCCTCCGCCCCCATCAGTGCTCACGAGGCCCCTGTCTGTTTTTGCCTGCCTGTGGTTTTTCTCTTTTCCTCTAGGTTTGTGGCCCTCTCATTTCTTTATACCTTTGCTTCTAATCAGCCTTCAAAGGTCACACCCCTGCTTGTTCCATTTTCATTGGAATCTTGAAGTCTTGCATCTTTTTCTTGGCATCATCAGCATGGAGAACTTCTTTTCAATTCCCTTTCATAGCGTAGAAAGCAGTAGCTCTCCTCACTTAATGACTGGTTGGAAGGGCTTCTTTTTACTTTTCCTAAGTGGACTGGGTTGCTACTTCCTTGGAAACCACAGGTATGCCTGTGTGAAATTAAACTCGCTCATTTTGAGACTGTGTGTGGGGGTAGGAGAGGGGGCAAGGTGATACTTAGAGTCTCTGGCATCTACCTCCCACAGGTTTTTCCTTAACATTTTGTTGATTTAAAGTTGTTCCTATATTTAGGTCTAGTCTCCTGAGGTGACCTCTGGATTGGATGCTGGGGTATCCTTGGTATCCTTGGTATCCTTTCCAGCAGGATACCCAGGGGCCCCGTGGGTTTGCTTCCTCTTGCCCTGGTCCTACCCCTAAATGTTTCCCATGTGATCACCACACATCTTTTCACAGAGGTTCCTGGTCATCAGGACTCTTCAGCACCTACTCTTGTTTCTGCCAGAATGTTCTCCATACTAACTGTAGTCACATATTAAGTTAGCAGTTAAGTCCTTTGTGGAGAAAAGCAGAATTTAATCAACAAAATTATTTTTGTGCAAATATATGTGATTTAACACTCTGACCACATTGAGATGCCTTTTAAAATGGCTTCATCTGACAAAGAAGAGAAAGAACTTTCTAGCCTTTGTACTGTGTAAACCATGCTATCCAAACTTAGCTGACTAAAGCTGATTAAAACTCAGGGATTTTTAATCCCTGATATCTAATAAATTCAGATAACATGAATTTAATAGACTTTGATAGTGAGGAATGCTTATATGGTATTGGCAAAGAGTTGTCTTAGATGCTAACATGAAAAATTGCAGTTTATTTTCTTGGTGTTTTACTTTTTTAATTGCTGTGACAGAAAACTTCTATTTTGCATCAAAATAACCATATGTAATTAAAATACACAATGTGAACATATAATTAGATAGCTCACTTTAGAATATACAAAGCATGCATATAAAATAATTTTATTTCTCTGACCCTGAAATGAAATCAGCTTCCCTGTTAGATGTTGGATGTTAACACTACGTGTATAGTGTGTTCTGTGAATTTATACTTGCTCTTAACTATGTGGACATTTTTCAACTGTGAAATACAAATTTCAGCAAATTCTCTATAGTCATAGCACATTGTCTATAGGAAGAATACTTAGCTTTACCAATTCATTGCCCAACTATCGCATTCTGTGTTTCTCTTGGAAAAAGCACTGCTAATTGAGATGTGGGAGGGAAAACGTACAACAGATATTAAACCTCTGTGTGGACATTGCTTTGTCCTTGAAAGATAACAAAAATAAACATTAGTTCACTACTAGAGTGTGCGTGCATGCTAAGTTGCTTCAGGTGTGTCTGACTGTTTTCGACCCAATGCATTGTAGCCCTCCAGCCTTCTCCACCCATGGGATCCTCCAGGCAAGAGTACTGGAGTGGATTGCCATGCCCTCCTCCAGGGGATCTTCCCAATTGAGGGATCGAATCTGCCTCTCTGATTTCTCCTGCATTGGCAGACAGATTCTTTACCACTAGTGCCACCTGGTAGCTTATGATTAATAAGTAGATATTTCAGAGGATAAATATTTAGGATTTCTGACTTGGATTTCAGCTGCATCAAGAGATCTCATGCGCCAAAAGGGGTTTCTTAACTGCACACACCTGTGTAAATCACTTACGCTCTCAGAGAGGCTAGAACCCCACCTAGCTCATTCATTCCCAGATATCCTGAGGAATAAAGAAGGTAGCAAGACAGGGACCCACATAAGACTTCCATCAAAGATTGTTCATTGATTTAGGCTGCTCGAGAGTAAAATTAGTTAGAATCAGGAGTGCCATAAACATCGATGCAGTCTGTTCTTAACCACTCATATCAGCTGTGAGCAGCAGGCCTTCACATCAAAAGCTTTTCTTTTTGCTGTCACGCAACAGGTTTGAAGTTCTTCAAAGCTGTTAACACTGAGAAATTTCATCCCTGTCTCAGAAGCAACCTCAGGAGAGAACCTTGGAAATGGTGCTCGGTTTCCAAAACCATGCTGTAGAAGACAAAATGCCCTGATATGCATTCTCAATATGTTTTCTCTACTGTCTTAAAAATTAAATATCTAGTTCTTTGAGTCATCCTGTGGATTATTAGACCTATGGGAGCCAAACCTGGGACCAGAGCCATCATGTAAAAATATTCGAATTTTTGCCTAGGAGAATATATTGCATGGCTCATAAAACCAGAAGCTTGTAGTCCCTGGTTGTGTTGCACATGGGCCACTTATACATAATAGATTTCAGATTATGTGGGAGCCTTCACAGGCCACTAAGGTTGCTGAATGGTTTCTCATGCCCTTCTTGCCTACCAAATAAAAAAATAGAATTTGTCAGGACTTCCTCGTGGTCCAGTGGTTAAGACTTTGCCTTCCAATGCAGAGTTCGATCCCTGGTTGGGGAACTAGATCCCACGTGCCCTGGGGCCAAAATAAAAAAACAAGACATAAAACAGAAGGACTATTGTAACAAATTCAAAAAAGACTTTAAAAATGGAAAAAAAAAAAGAATTTGTGGCAGATCCTGGTAGAGGCAATTATACTGCTGTTGTGGATATGACACTCAGTTAGGAGCAGTTCCTGGCACGTGGTTCATCCAGTTCTCTCTCTCCACTTTTGGGGCTGGGGCAAAAAGCCAGCCCATTATTCCTACCCGTCCTCCATCTGGCAAAGCCAGGGTTATTTCTAACAACCAAACTATTGGACTAGATAATAATTTCATTTCATCCCTTTAGGTTCTTACCAAATGTTGTCAAGCATCAGAAATATTTCATCAGCTATTTCTTCTCACCATCTGTAGGTCCAAGATAATGAAACGGGTGGAACTGGCTTCTGTTATTTCTTACTGGTTAAAAATTTCTGTTGCTCTTGAGAGTAAAAATTGTTAAGTTCTATAAACTGTGATCAGAGAAAAGAAATGAAAACTGAGCATTTGTTCCAATGGGATTTTTTTTTTTAAAGGTGGCCACTTGCTGAAAGCCAAACTTAGATTCTAAAGACAGTAGCTTCAGGCATTAAAATAGAATGTAAATATAAATATGAACAAAAAAATACCTGTAAAATCTAAAATCTTTGCAGACTATTCCAGAGGAAAAATTTCAGGCTAAGTATTTGGGAAGCAGGCATGTTAAGCCCTTTTGCTGGCACACAGAAAGGATTAATTGATATGGACACTTCGAGTATTTACTGTATTTACTGTCGTGGTGCCTTAGAACCTTCTTTACAAAGTTACAAATAAGAGTAGGGAAGGAATGAAAACTACTAAATTGTCTTTTATTGTTAAGACAATACTTTCTGTTTCCTCTTTTTCTATAATCCGAAATAAACTCAGTGTTGGCATTCTGTTTTATGAAACCTAAAAATAAAATTAAATACTATTAATAAAATAAAAATACTAAGAAGAAGGGCAAGGGAGTAAGAAAGAGTGTTCATTTTTGAGAGAATCGTGGTCATTTGAAACATGACCAAATGCGAGCTGTTTTTCATCAACACGTTTTTAAACAAACACATTCTTAGCTCTGTTTTTGGTTTTGATAGTAAGTCCACTGGGAATTCATATATTGTGGGAAGAGCTGATGATGCTAAAAGAAGCCTGGTTGTTGCCAGGTCTGAGAACAGGATTGGTTTTCTCAAGGAACCTTGATTCCATCAAGAGTGTTAAATTATTACAGATTACATTCACACAGCAGATCGCTGAGTCCCCAAGTGACAGTTTCCACTATTTTCTAGCTCCTTGGTATGTCTGTAGCTAACAATTTTGCTTTTTGTTAAACTGTAAAACTCATATATTATGTTATCTTCCACAGAGAAGCTTATGTGTACATCCCAGGTGAGATCTCACCACTGTAAATACATCACCACCAAACATTATGGGAATATATTTTCTAAGTCATTTATTTAAACTATCCTTGAATGCAGAGAAATTTCTGTTAGCCAAAAAATGCTTTTCAGAATCTTTTGTAATAGGATTTAAATTGTCTTTATTCATAGCCTTGGGAATTATTGGTTTTAGACTAAAGGATCATTTCCCCCCCAAATGAAAAATCCTGACTCTCCTACAGATATAAATTGAACATGTGTTAAAGATTTTATTTATCTCATTATTAGTGAGAGAACCAGACAGATGTTATAACCTCTCAAAGGAGAAGCACAAGTTTATATGGAATAAAGGTTTACATGTGAATTTACAAATGTATCTGAAGTTGTTTTTTTTCTAATGGGAAAGGGAAAGGAAGTTAATTGAATCATCAGGAGACAGGATTTATTTACATGTCTGTAGACAACTCCCTGGTGACTCAGACAGTAAAGAATCTGACTGCATTGTGGGAAACCTGGGTTCGATCCCTGGATTGGGAAGATACCCTGGAGGAGGGCATGGCAGCCCACTTCAGTATTCTTGCCTGGAGAATTCCATGGACAGAGGAGCCTGACGGGCTACAATGTATGGGGTCGCCAAGAGTTGGACACAGCTGAGCAACTAAGCACTATTAGGTAACACTTATTTTGCTTGCTCTCAGTTGTATAAAATTTAAGGAGTTCTATTAAGTAGTTCAAAGGCAATGTTAGGGTAGCATCAGAGAACCTGGAAAGTTGAGCTATAAACCATGCAGAGTTTCCATTAGAGACTCCAGGAATCTCTCTTGCTTATCATTACATTAGTTATGAATGAACATTTGAGTAGGACCAGAGGAGCTAGTGGAGAAGTGACACACAGCTGTCCTTTGGTTATTTTCTGAAAGGTATCTAAGGTTATTTCAATTCCTATACAGACAGTCTTTTTTTTTTAGATTTATTTGTTTATCTTATTATTTCTGGCCGAGTTGGGTTTTCATTGCGACTCACGTGTTTTCTCTAGTTGCAGTGAGCTGTCGAGCTGCTGTCTAGCTGCGGTGCCTGGGCTTCTCATTGCCGTGGCTTCTGTTGTTGTGGAGCACAGGCTGCAGACCGTAGGCTCAGTAGTTGTGGCTCATGGACTTAGTTGCCCTGGGGGGGGGGGAAGATCTTCCTGGACCGAGAACCAAACCCATGTCCCCTGCATTGGCAGGCTGATTCTTAACCGCTAGACCACCAGAGAAGTCCCAACCAAGACGTCTTCATTCTCTGTTACAAAAGATGTGAAGTTCATTCTTAAATCTCATGGTTTAAGATTTTTTGTAAAGTTAAGATGCTATGAATTTCTAAACAGAATGATGACTTCATATAAAACTAGATGATGCCGAGATGCAGATGGAGGTCACTGCCCCTGTACCAGCTATCTATGTATGGGCCTGGGAAGAAAGTTGATTTCTTTCTAATTGTAAGAAGTGAAGTGAAGTCCCTCAGTCATATCATGACTCTTTGCGACCCCATTGACTGTAGCCTACAAGGCTCCTCTGTCCATGGAATTTTCCAGGCAAGAGTACTGGAGTGGGTTGCCACTTCCTTCTCCAGGGGATCTTCCAGGCCTAGGGATTGAACCTGGGTCTCCCGCATTGCAGGCAGATGCTTTGCCATCTGAGCCACTAGGGAAGCCCCTCTGATTGCAGGAGGAGACACACAAATCCTCGAGGAGGAGGTGATGACAAAGTTGAAGATCTACATGAGAAGAACACTAAAAATAAGTCAGTGAAGGACTTTACGCTCCCTGGGACCTTAAATCAATTTCCATTTGAAGGAACTGGTAGAGAACCCCATCATCATACAGTTTTAGAGATGGTTTACTGTGATTTCCCTTGTGCGTTAATTAGCTCCATCTGTCTCTAGTTCGATAGAATCATTTAGAAAAATACAGAAGTGTTTGTGTGCTTGAATATTTAAGATGACAAAAGGGTGTTGTGTTCCTGTAGATAAGAGTTGTTGAGAGTAGACGATTAACAAATGGTTCAGGCTCCGGATTCCTCAAGTCTGTCTTAGAGAGAAAGCACTAACTGAAGGAGCTGATGGGGCCTCTGTTCTGGAGACTGCAGAGCAAGGGTTGGCCTGGTACTCTGATTCTCGGGAGAACACCCTTATCTTCCTAGAGTCTGGAGTAAGTGCCTTTATAATCCTTTTCATCAACACACTCCAAGAACTCATGGGTTTTAAAGAATCTTTATTTATTTGACTATGCTGGTCTTAGTCGCAGCACGTGGGCTCTTTGCTGTGTCGTGAAGGATCTTTCGTTGTAGTGCATGGACTCTCTAGTTGTGGTGCTCGGCGCTGGAGTGTGCAGGCCTCAGGAGCTGCAACACCTGGGCTTAGCTGTTCCACCGGCAGGTGGGATCTTAGTTCCTTAACCAGGGATCGAACTCCCATCCCCTGCATGACAAGGCAGATTCTTAGCCACTGGACCACCAGAGAGTCCCAAACTCATGGGTTTTGAAGTTCGTATCAGCCACTGATAAAAGCATCCATTTCCATAATGATTGGAAAAAAAATTCTTGGGAATACTCCCATCAGGAAAGAACTGGGAGCTTATGGTTGGATAAAAATAGGTCAAATGGTAAAAGTCGACTTTGTTTTGTAGATGTGAGTCCAGGATTCATTTGGAAACCAAACTCTTTTCCAGGTGTTTGCTTCCAAGTTGGCACTGCTTTCCCTCACGACCCTGGTTTCCCCACATGTCTTTGTTGTTGGTTTATCTTGGAAAGAGCCTGTACAGACTGTGTCTCTAACCTGGGGTGGGCCAGTTCCTCCTCATTCTCAGAGAACTTTGTGGCCAGGAGACTCTCAGGGCTGATCAGATTCAGGGCCAAGTAAGGGAATGCTGAAGAATGTACAGACACAGGAAAACAAAAATCACAGAAACTTAAAGGGAACAAAACGAGACTATGAGAGGTGCCACCAAAGTGAGGAAATCTGGTTAGACATTGAGATCTGTTTTGCAGGCAAACTTGATGGGAATGTCTGTGAAAACGACAGAATGCAGTTGTCAGTTTTGCTGACTACAGCAAAAAATGTCTAAAGTACACAGTGGAACTGCCAAAATCAAGATCCATAAGGTTTTATATGATATATTTTTATTGTGGTATCTGGCCAGAAATGCAGTCAACTTTGCTTTCTTTTGTTTTCACATCATATGGTAAAAGGAATAGGAATAGATTATTAAGTAGCTGATGTTCTTCTATACAAACTCCGGGGCCTGTGGTCAGCCTTGCTGCAGATAAGGTCCAGCCTGTCTGGTTTAAACGAGTGGATTGGCTGTCATGATGGGCCATTTGTACCAGGTGATATTCGTGGCATTAGGCTTTTATACATTCTCTTTTCAAAATTTTCTTTACACAGCAATTGAGTTTTTTTTTTACTTTATTTTTTATATTTTATATTTTAATTTATTTTTTAAATTATGAAAATATGATAACTAACAGGAAACTTGGAAAATACAGAAAAAAGTTACATATAGTTCCTCTACATATTGCAATTATTTTTTTAAGTAGATAAATTAAGATTTTTAGTTAGAGCTGCAATGTCAAACTCTCAAAAATTAATAGAATGATTATACTGAGAAGTAGAAGGATGTAGTAGACCTGAAAAGCACTATGAACCAATTCAACCTAACTTTTTATTTTATATTGGAGCTACTTGCTCCTTGGAAGAAACGTTATGACCAACCTAGACAGCATATTAAAAAGCAGAGACATTACTTTGCCAGCAAAGGTCCAGCTAGTCAAAGCTGTGGTTTTTCCATGACTATGTGTGGATGTGAGAGTTGGACTATAAAGAAAGCTGAGCACCGAAGAATTGATGCTTTTCAACTTGGTGTTGGGGGAGACTCTTGAGAGGCCCTTGGACTGCAAGGAGATCCAACCAGCCCATCCTAAGGGGATTTGTCCTGAATATTCATTGAAAGGAGAAGGCAATGGCACTCCACTGCAGTACTTTTGCCTGGAAAATCCATGGACAGAGGAGCCTGGGAGGCTGCAGTCCATGGGGTCGCGAAGAGTCAGACACGACTGAGTGACTTCCCTTTCACTTTTCACTTTCATGCATTGGAAAAGGAAATGGCAGCCCTCTTCAGTGTTCTTGCCTGGAGAATCCCAGGGATGGGGTAGCCTGGTGGGCTGCCATCTATGGGGTTGCACAGAGTCAGACACGACTGAAGTGACTAACAGCAGCAGCAGCAGCAGCAGCATTCATTGAAAGGACTGATTCTGAAACTGAAGTTCCAATATTTTGACCACTTGATGCAAAGAACTGACTCATTTGAAAAGACCTTGATGCTGGGAAAGACTGAAGGTGGAAGGAGAAGGGGGCAACAGATGATGAGATGGTTGGATGGCATCACCGACTCAATGGACATGAGTTTGAGTAAACTCCAGGAGTTGGTGATGGACAGGGAGGCCTGGCGTGCGCGGTTCATGGGGTCGCAAAGAGTTGGCCACGATTGAGCGACTGAACTGATAGTCGTTTAACAATGTTGTGATAGCTTTAGGTAGACAGCAGAGAGGCTCAGTCATACATATCCCTATATCCGTTTCCACCCCAAAATCTCTCACCCAGGCTGTAACATAACATTGAGTAGAATAGGACCTTGTGGGTTATCCCTGACCATCCTAAACTCCCTAACTATTCCATCCTTCCCCCCAGAAACCATAAGTTTGTTCTCTAAATCTGTGAGTCTGTTTCTGTTTTGTAAATAAGTTCATTTGTATAATTTCTTTTTGGATTCTATTCATAAGGGATCTCATACATTATTTCTCTGTCTCTGTCTGACTTACTTCACTCAGTGTGACAATCTCTAGGTCCAACCATGTTGCTGCAAGTGGCGTTATTTCATTTTCTTAGATGGCTGGGTAGTATTCCATTATATGTATATATATACTACGTCTTCTTTACCCACTTGTCTCTTGATGGACATTTAGGTTGCTTCCATGTCTTGGCTACTATAAACAGTGCTGCAATGAACATTGAGGTGCATGAATTCTTTTGGACCATGTTGAGTTTTTGTTGTGAGATGGAAGTTAAAAGACATTGGCCAAAATTGCAAGTGTACACTGGAACTTTAAAAAACAAAGACTATTAATTTTTTCTAGATTAGCCTTACAAGTATATCACAGTATTTGAGTGATTTAATCTTTAAATAAAGAATATTGCACACCCCTCATTGCCACATAGAGCAAATCGCCATGTGTTCTTCAGACTCAGTAGATTAGAAAGTTTATTGGAGTTTCTTAGGTTCTAAATGTTTTACATTTTTTGCTTCAAGGCCCTGTGATCTTTTACTTTTTTGAATTAGGAATGATAGGGGAAGCACTTGAGTATTGAGCTGTGATCATGACATAATTTCCCTCCTAATCACCAGCTGTAGTTCCGTAGATCTTCAAATCTGCACAACTATGACCATCTCTACCAGGGATAAAAGTCATAGAGTTTTCCAATAATGAATAAACCCTGGAAAGATAGGAGAGCTGCTTTATTAGAGATTTGGGGAAAGATGCCTAAAATACTTCATATATTTTTTTCTCGTTGTTTAGGTACTAGCCACTGTAGCCGGTAGTGGGAGTTGGTCAACTTTTCTAGGTGATTTTTAAAACTATGAATATATAGACCTGAGCTTTTCCTAAGACAGCATTCCCAAAGGACAAGTTAAATCTAGTTTAGATAAAGGAAGAAAATGTTTTCAGGTGTAAATGAGCCTCATAAATTTTGGAATTAGTCAAAAAGACAAGCATGATGATTTCTGATGATGGACTGTGCCCCCCTGGCTGGCACACTGAAGAGAACCAGGAGGGACCTAGCTGTGAGCACAGACCTTGTCAAGTTGGACAGGATCGCATGCTCTCATCTGTTCATCTTTGAATGCTCTTGGCACAAGCATGTTCATTCCTCAACCATGGAGATCTTCATTTCTCCCAAAAGGAGAGAGTGTAGTAATAAATTTTGGATTTGCCGTGTTGAAATTGGAGAGGGTGAGGAAAGTGGGAAGTTGTTGACTAGGTGGCTGGAACTATAGGGTGATCAAAGTTGGGAAAACAGAATTTGGATGCATCAGGGTGTTAAGGCTACATGAGGAAATGGATTATCCAGACAAAAGACAGATCCTAAAGGGTATAGCCTGGAAGCAGAGGTAGACAAGGCAGGAAAGGAGACTGAGGAGGAGTACCAAGCAAAGACTCATTGATAAAACTGGTGTAAGTTTAGTGATGCTTTGCGGCCCCCAATAGATAGAGGTGCAATAATGCATTCTGATGTTTACTAAGCATAATATGAAATACACAGTTTATCAAAACCGTTTTATGAGTGAAGAAACCATTCACATCAGGAGAACCAGAACTCATATCGATTTTACTTTGATAATAACTGTTTGCCCACCATAAGCTTTTGAATGTTACTAAAAAATGATCAAACAAAGAGAGCTGGAAGTGGCTGCAGATTGCCAGAAACACCATTCCATCAAGGATCTTGAGGAATTCAACTCACTTACCCAGAGACCTTAGCCATGAGCAACAGATGTGGAAAAAATCTAGTTTATGTGACTATGGGGAAAATCTGTACTTGGAATGCTGTGTCCTTTTCCGGACACCTTATTGGCAGAGAGATCCAGTAACTTGGAAGGGATCCGAAATTCACTTGTGGATGAAAAAGCTAAAGAAGTGCTTGAGGCAGTAAAAATCATACAGAAAATGAAGAAGGTGATACATGTGTGTGTGCTGATACAGCAGAAGGGCAAAAAGATCTGAGTTAGCATAAAACCCTCTCCAGACTTGGGGAAGAGAAACTTAAAGCCTTGGAAACTAAGCTGTAATTCCCATTTTTCTTTCTGATCAGGTGTTTCCTAGTTTATTCCTAAAGCAGGAAAAGGGGTTTATTTTAAATTTTATGCCTTTAGTTTTCTCTGATCTTTGTTTGATAGAGATAAAAAGAGAAGGTCAATGAACTGAAATTTAGGGACACTAGGAAATGAAAATAAGTGGGCAAGTTCACTAGCCTGTCAGGGAATCGTCAACAGATTATGTGAGCACAAATAATCCAGGAAATCATTGCTGATCTAAAATAGTCAATGTTATGCCTGTGTAAACTAGGGGAAAATCTGAATCCAAAAGGTATTATTTAGAAGAAAGTTTTCTTATGCTCCTCTGGGTTGCATTCTCAAGTGATGATGTAATATTCCCAAGGACAGTTTGACAATTTGTTATTATGATTTTATAGGTATTCTGTGGTTTAAAATGTATATGTTTGACTTCTAAAGGACCTGATGGTGTTTGAATAGTATTTCTCTTGCCCAGACATTTTTATTTATATTCATTTACTTATTTAAGCACTTCTTCATTTCCAAAGGAGAGGTAAAGCCCAGCCTAGCTCCAAACTTTGATACTGGGAACGCGTGATGTCCACATGAATGAAATGGCACATAAGGAGGCCCAGTGTGAACCTGAAACATGTTCTCTGTGAAGGCCATGAGAATCCCTTTGTTACCTAAGATTTGAAAGCTTAGCTAGGCAGCAGTTCTGGATGGGTCAGACTACCAATGAAGCAATCTCACCTTTCTCCAGCCAACATCTTGGATTCTAAGCTAAAGATCAGGGAGGAAATACTTCTCCTGCTCTCAAAGAGTATGTTTCATGCTTCTGTTCTTATTAAATACTTATATCAGAAAAGCTGATGGCCTGTTCTATGTTTGGGCTTCCCTGGTGGCTCAGTGGTAAATAACCCACCTGCCAATGCACGAGATGCAGGTTTGATCCCTGGGTCCAGAAGATCTCTTGGAGAAAGAAATGGCAACCCACTCCATTATTGCCTAGAAAATCCCATGGAGAGAGGAGCCTAGTGGGCTGCAGTCCATGAGGTCGCAAAAGAGTTGGACATGGCTGAGCGAATCAGCACGCACACACATTCCATGTCTCCTCCTGAACTCTATTAAGAAAAACAAGCCCTGTTAAAATTTAATCAACAGAAGCAGGTGTTACTGAGAAGAATGGGTCTGTTGAAAGCTGCCAGCAAATCCAACTCCTATCTCTTTTCCAGGCACACAATAAAGTTAGTCCATAGGGCACATGAACTCTTTCCAGTTCACAGTAACATTAGAGCGTGTGTGGTGTTACTGGACGCAGCACGGAAATATTCCCTATTGGCTCAGTTCCGAGTCAGCCCCACACTCTGCTCCCCAACGCTGCCTCCTGCTGCTTCGAAAATCTCAATCATTTCTGGCTGACAGGAGGGATGCTGTGTAGTGTCCAGTGGTTGCAGAAGTAGTTCATGCTCCACTATATTCCTAAAAGAAAAAAAAATAAACTTGTGAACCAGAAGAAAGCCAAATCTAGGCTTGAGAGAAGGGCTACGGGGCAGGGGTAGAGAGGAGTGGCAGGGCCCTGGCTGGCAGGACCGCTGAAACTTGCTGGATTATATGGCAGAAGAATGACCCCATGTGTGTATTTTTAGATCCACTGCTCCTCTTGAAATGGAGTGGAATGGCATGCGTGCTCAGTCGTGACTGACTGTTTGTGACCCTCTGGACTCTAGCCCGCCAGGCTCCTCTGTCCATGGAATTTCCCAGGCAAGGATACTGGCATATGTTGCCATTTCCTTCTCCAGAGGATCTTCCTGACCCTGCCTTTCTTGCATTGGCAGGCAGATTTTTTACCACTTTGTGGTGAAATGGAGGAGGAAGAGTAATTGAGTGTGGGTGCAGGAAAATGTTTCACTTCCTTAGCATATACATTTTTATTTGTTATGTAGATCACAATAAAATTTGGATCATCTCAGAGTTATCAGCTGAAGGTGTTAATAAGATGTCTTCTTCAACAACAAAATCTCATACTTTTGAAAGTCATCCTCTTTTCATGCCCGTGTTTCATTAGGGAATTACTTTGTATCATTATGCTTCTAAGAACCATGTCACATATTTTCTTTGATTTTAAGTATGTCTCTTAATGAGTGTTCTCTAAACTGGTTGGCTTAACTATATTGATATGAATAGTTCTGAACTTAAGAATTCAATAATGGTTATTTTTCTTTGGAAAATATTTTTGTGCATATTGATGGGTTTTTATCTCATGTATTTTACTTCACTAACAATATACTTTAGCATCTAGGAGGCTGAGAAGATGTGTGAGATTTGGTACTTAAATTCCTAAAAGTGGGCAGTAAAATAGGAGATATTAAATACAGTAGTGTAGATTGGGCTTCCCTGGTGGCTCAGATGGTAAAGCTTCTGCCTGCAGAGGGGAGACCCGCGTTCAACCATGGATCAAGAAGATCCCCTGGAGAAGGAAATGGCACCCCACTCCAGTACTCTTGCATGGAAAATGTCATGGATGGAGGAGTCTGGTAGGCTGCAGTCCATGGGGTCGCAAAGACTGGCACATGACTGGGCGACTTCACTGTCACTGTGTCACTGTAATGAAGATTGCGGACTTTTGTACTGATTAATATGAACGTAGGAGAATTTTGAAACTAGAACTTGCAAAGAGTTTCATATCTCTATGTCTTTATTTTATACTCTTTCCAAGCTGTCTAAATCAGCGGTTAACTTTTTAATTATAATTGCAAAATGAGAATTCTTAAAATTTTCTAAGTAATCATTTGTAATATTTAGCAGATATGACCTAGTTTAACTTTTAGAAATCTAGCTTCAAACTCCCTTGCTTTGTTTTCTGTTTATAAGTATCATCGAGAGGCTCTGCTGTGGAAAATATAAATGGTAGAGACATGATGGATTTATGCTGAATTTGTCTTCATTGATTTCCAGCCTTTAGAATTCCTGTTGTGGCCATAATGATCTAATCCGATATTTTGCTTTTCTTTTGAGAGGAACTGTGAGATGCATCCATTTTAATTCTTGTCTTTCTTTTTTCAAATGTTATCTTCTCACAAACTGCTGAATCTGTCCTCACTGAGGATGGATGGTATTGCTATGTCCTCCATTCCTAATACTCATTGAAAGTGAGGGAAAACAAACAGATGTCAAGCCATCTATAAAAGTTTCTCTAAAAAGTCAGGAATAAGAGTTTATCCTATCGTTGTTTATCTTCTCTCTTTCCGAGGGCAATGCTAACAGTTCAATAGGAGTTTCCCATTAAAAAAGAAATACTAACATAATAAAGCAAATCAGAGATATTTTAATATAAACTATAGTAAAACATGAGGAGTGGTTTGCACTTGTTGGATAGTTCAGGGAGGGGAGATACAAT
Organism: Madoqua kirkii; assembly: GCA_006408675.1. Classification (NCBI taxonomy): domain Eukaryota; kingdom Metazoa; phylum Chordata; class Mammalia; order Artiodactyla; family Bovidae; genus Madoqua; species Madoqua kirkii. The sequence goes on along the minus strand of SJYC01127834.1, from coordinate 4,046 downwards.
GAGAAAACTCTGGGGTTTTGGTTTTCAAAGTCACTGCACCAGCTGTGATGTGTCTTTGGTGCGGTTACAAATGCCAACTTTGTCGGCTTTAATAGAAGGATCAAAGGTTGTATAGAGCTAAACCGGTTATGCTGTCCCTGGTACTATCATTTCTTCCTCACAGTTATGTGTGTGGGACACCTACTTTGTGCGAGAGATGGAGGATTCAAAAACTTGAAGTTGCTCCACTTAAAGTCAGGCTTCCCAAGTGTCTCAGTAGGTAAGGAATCTGCCTGCAGTGCAGGAGACACAGGAGACCTGGGTTCAGTCCCTGGGTCAGGAAGATCCCCTGGAGGAGGAAAATGGCAACCCACTCTAGCATTCTTGCCTGCAGAATCCCATGGACAGAGGAGCGCGCCAAGAGTCGGACACGACTGAAGCGACTTAGCACGCACGCACACTTAAAGTCAGTTCCTAGCTGAACAAGCAAGGCTCACACTGCACTGAAACAAAATGGCTGGACACGTCGTGATGACTGTGCCAGAGTCCGAATGGCAGTGATGGGTGGGCCGGGGGGGTGGGTTTTTAGTGTGGAAGGGGAGGGGACACCTGCGTCAGGAAGACGGGAGCAGACTCCCGTCACTGGAGTGAAGTCCAGTCATCTCCTGCCTGTGCTCAAGATGCAGTGAGCAGTATGTTCTGTGGAGGATATGTGCAGTCAGATCCAGGAGCCTGCAGACATCAGGAGACCGGAAGGGGTGTGGATGGTAGTGGAGCACGGGCAGGCCTGTTGGAGGATGAACAGCGACAGGAGAAGCTAGCAGAGATGCGCTGGAGGGACCTGATGAACGTGACATTCGAGCTGGTCTTGGCAGGTGCGGATGGGCCTGGTGGAGCTGAAGGGAGGAGCTTGCAGTGTCCAGTGTCTCCAGGCACAGTGGCATGGAGCTGGAAGGCCTTAGGACATGTTGGTGTAATGGGGACTGTTCGGGTTAGGCTGTAGTGCAGCTTATATGAAGGGAAGGAAGGGGAGTGAAAGAGAAATGGCTGGGTGTGGTCCCAATCACACGGGCTTTCAATAATGCGGGCAGCAGTCCATACCATTTTTTTTTTTTAAATAATCTTGGCTGCGCTGGACCTTCATGTGGTGCTCCAGCTTCTCTAGTTGTGGTGTGCAGGCTTAGAGGCATGTAGGATCTTAGCTCTCTGACCAGGAATCGAACCTGCATCCCCTGCATTACAAGGTGTATTCTCAACCGCCTGGTCCAACTTCTAATTCCATAAGGTTGAGGCATCTTTGGAGGTTTATGATGAGAAAGATGGGATGAAGAGAATTATTTTTAACAGCTAATGTCTGCTACCTGGTAAAGTAGTACACTTGCTATCACCAAAAATATGGCGTTCTAGATGACACTTGGGGAGGAGTGTTCTATAGAAGAAAGCATCCTGGGAGGGGGAGGTTTTAAAATCCGTGGTCCCCTGCCTGGCTTGGACTGTGTTGTCATCTCCACTGCAGCTGGACTCTTCAGGGTGTGCCCCACCCAGTGGGGGCCCTTCATGACCTTTCATGAAGGACAGAAAGGCAGGCTAGGACTCCGTTCCTTTCCAGGTCTGAATTCTTTAATATGCTTTCTAGTTGTTCTGAAACAAGATTTCATATCATCTGTTGAAGATCCATTTCTGTAGCAGAATGGTGAAAGTTCCAGGATTTCTGCTCTAGTAAAATATGTAGGATTTTTATGCAAAGAGAATTTGATTCACTTGTGCCTTCTTTCACAGACCTTCTGCTTTTTTTTTTTTTTTTTTTTTTATTTGACTATGCTGGGTCTCAGTTGTAGCATGAAAGTGAAAGTCGCTCAGTTGTGTCCGACTCCTTGTAACCCCATGGACTATATATAGTCCATGGAATTCTCCAGAGCAGAATACTGGAGTGGGTAGCCTTTCCCTTATCTAGGGGATCTTCGGAACGCAGGTCTTCCACATTGCAGGCAGATTCTTTACCAGCTGAGCCACAAGGGAAGCCCAGGAATACTGGAGTGGGTAGCCTAACCCTTCTCCAGCAGATCATCCTGACCCAGGATTTGAACTGGGGTCTCCTGCGTTGCAGGTGGATTCTTTACCAACTGAACTATCAGGGAAGCCCCAGTTGTAGCATGCAGTATCTTAATTGTGGCATGTGGGATCTAGGTCCCTGACCAGGGATCAGACCTGGGCCCCCTGCACTGGGAGCCGAGTATTATCTCCTGGACCACCACGGTAGTCTCAGACCTTCCATTCTTTGTTACTGTTTTCTTCTGTGTCTCTTATAATAACTGAAGGAAAGTAATGGTGAACACAAATTTGATGGCGTTTTATTGGTTAGTAGTCATGTTTTAAGTATTCCTGAAGCTGTACCCTAAAATTTCACCAAAGCATATGTACACAGTCTTTGATTTCAATTTTAGGGGAGGTTCACAGGCCCCACAAAGATAATCCATTGACTTCCCCCAACCCCAGTAAGAAATTCTGACTTTAGGATGATGCTGTGGTTTATAGAAATACCACTTGTATAGATTTGATGTTGGTACAACACAGATTTATGTATGTATTTAAAATAGCGGTGTTTGGGGAGGATCATGAAAACTAATGCCTTTAGAGATAAAAGTTGTATAGAAGCCAAGAAAATATTAAAGAAACATTTAAGTGCTGCTGAATCCACACATATTTCTCAACAACATATTTATCAAGGAACATAAGAAGGTGCCAAGATATTTCCAGTAATGTGCTGGAGTAAACATGACTGTGTGATGAAAATGCATTTGCATAGCCTGTGGACAGAGAGAGAGACCCAGAGACAGAAATAGGGGTGGGGGAAGGAGGGAGGAAGGAAGAGAGAAAAGGAAAAGAAAGTAAAAAGAAAACAGTATTACCGTTTTCTGCTGTTGTTGTGAAATTGACTTGTGTTGAACAGTAAGAAGGAATCAGTCTTTTCAAAACAATGTCTGCCAAGACCTAAGGAGTATGATATTTAACCTACATGAGGCGTGGAGTCCACCGCCTAAAAGTTAGTCCTTTCGTGAGCCCCAGTCCTCAGTGCGGGGTTGTCCGCATCATCACCTCAGCCTCTGGCACGCTTTCTCATCAAAAGAAGACAAAAGACTTCCCTGGCAGTCCAGTGGTTGACTTCACCTTCCAGGGTGGGGGTAGTTTCAGTCTCTTATTGGGGAGCTTAACATAACCAGAACATAAAATGCAAGCAGTATTGTAACAAAATCAACAACTTTAAAAGTGATCCACATTAAAAAAAAAATCTTAAAAAAGAAGATGAGGACTTGGTGGAGCAGGCGGTCTTGGTCTGACAGAAAACAGAATTAACTGCAAATGATTTAAATAAACTCCAGTGAAGGAGCTACTTACAGTGGACAGAGTAAAGGGGCAAGCAGAGGACTACTGATAGACTGAGGCACCCAGGGGCGGAGGGGCAAGGGGAGGACAGGGTGTGTGGCGGGTGGGGTCCCTGGGAGATGGGGACCCTGGCAGGAGGCTGCCAGTGGAGTCCGAAGCTCCCACCAGAGACTCTGGTCCCGTGTCCGGGTGTGAAGCAGGACGGAGGGGAGACTGCCAGAGCGGGCAGACCTGGGGCGGGGCCGCTGGGGCCCATCCAGGCCCATGACCGCCCCGGGCCTCGCTGCTGAGAAGACAGATTGCTATTGGCCGTCCCAGTGAAACTCTTTGTCAGGAAGACACTGTTCTTTGAGGTTATTATTTACTTATATTAAGGGCTGGTTTCATCATACCCTGAGAAAGATGTGTCCTTGCTTGGTGGAGGAATCCTCACTCCCAATGCCAGGGTGTCTGGATTTGATCCTTGGTTAGGGAACTAGACTTCACCTGCTGCAACTAAGACCTGGCACAGCCAACCCAAGTATAGTGGCACAGCACTATACGCCCACTCGGAGAAGGCAATGGCACCCCACTGTGGTACTCTTGCCTGGAGAATCCCAGGGATGGAGGAGCCTGGTGGGCTGCAGTCCATGGGCTCGCTAAGAGTCGGACACAACTGAGCGACTTCACTTTCACTTTTCACT
>SJYC01127826.1:0-12358 GCA_006408675.1 Madoqua kirkii | reverse complement strand
AAGGAAACAATTCCATTTACCATTGCAATGAAAGAATAAAATACTTAGGAATATCTACATAAAGAAACTAAAGACCTATATATAGAAAACTATAAAACACTGATGAAAGAAATCAAAGAGGACACTAATAGATGGAGAAATATACCATATTCAATAGCTTTTAAAAATCACCTTTGGCCATTTAGATTTCATCCCATTTTTAGTTATTTTAATAACCTTAATGAATATTTTTTCTTAAAGCTTATTTCCTTAAGTTTCTTGACTATGCAAAGATTTTTTTGATTTACATTGCATAAGTATGGATATTTATCAAACCAGTGAGTAAATCTGTGCATGTAGGTACAGTGGAAATTGCAAGTGGGGAGGCTTTCTATAAAGCTGAAGAAAAAATTGCACATTAACTCAGTGAAGAGCATCTGCATATGAAGTTAGTTACATAATAGCCTTCTCAGCCAAATCTCCAATGTACTTGATAATCTATACTCCAATGCATACTTCTTTAGTTTCATGAGCTACCCATGAACATTAATATCATTAATTTGTACACACAACACCTTTATGCTATCCCTTCATACAGATATGTTTGTATCAGGGAAGGTAAATTTTGTTCACATGTCTAACTTGAAGTAAAATGTTAGTTGCTCAGTTGCGTCTGAATCTTTGTGATCCCATGGATTGTAGTAGCCCACCAGGCTCCTCTGTCCATGAAATTCTCCAGGCAAGAATATTCCCCTCTCCAGGAGGTCTTCCCAACTCAGGGATTGAACCTGGGTCTCCTGCATTGCAGTCGGATTCTTTACCATCTCAGCTGACAGGGGACCACTAAGGTATAACTTGAGGTACAACTACTCAGAGAGGTAAAGTTGATTGTATTAGGGTGAGAAAATATGACCAGAAAATTTAAACAATAGGTCATAATGATTTACAAAGTAAGAAGAAGCCTTAGAACTCTATTCCAGGAATCTCAAACATTTTACCACCAAAGAAATATTTATTTGATTTTCTCTAACTTCCTTTTGTTCTTTTCTCAGAACCAACCCCTAAGCAATGGCTTTTCTACAAGTCATACTATTGAGTCATAAATATTGCTAAAATTTAATTGAAGAAATAAAAATATTAATTGCTCTTTCTGGTTAGCATAAGATAATTGATATGATCCCAATAAGTTGACACATTTCTAGCCAAGACAAAGAATCTGATGTTTCAGATACCTTGTGCAAAATCACACTTGAGAAATGGGAAGTTTCACTGGGTTTCTTGAACTACTGAAATTGTTTCAAAGCATCACCTACTCATTTAACCTCAGTTCAGTTCAGTTCAGTCGCTCAGTCATGTCTGACTCTTTGCGACCCCATGAATCGCAGCACGCCAGGCCTCCCTGTTCACCATCATCTCCTGGAGTTCACTCAGACTCACGTCCATCGAATCTGTGATGCCATCCAGCCATCTCATCCTCGGTCGTCCCTGTCTCCTCCTGCCCCCAATCCCTACCAACATCAGAGTTTTTTCCCAATGAGTCAGCTCTTCTCATGAGGTGGCCAAGGTACTGGAATTTCAGCTTCAGCATCATTCCTTCCAAAGAAATCTCAGGGCTGATCTCCTTTAGAATGGACTGGTCGGATCTCCTTGCAGTCCAAGGGACTCTCAAGAATTTTCTCCAACACCACGGTTCAAAAATATCAATTCTTTGGCACTCAGCCTTCTTCATAGTCCAACTCTCGCATCCATACATGAACACAGGAAAAACCATAGCCTTGACTAGACGGACCTTACTCGGCAAAGTAATGTCTCTGCTTTTGAATACATTATCTAGGTTGGTCATAACTTTTCTTCCAAGGAGTAAGCACCTTTTAATTTCATGGCTGCAGTCACCATCTGCAGTGATTTTGGAACCCCAGAAAACAAAGTCTGACACTGTTTCCCCATCTATTTCCCATGAAGTGATGGGACCGGATGCCATGATCTTTGTTTTCTAAATGTTGAACTTTAAGCCAACTTTTTCGCTTTCCTCTTTCACCTTCATCAAGAGGCTTTTTAGTTCTTTTTCACTTTCTGCCATAAGGGTGGTGTCACCTGCATATCTGAGGTTATTGATATTTCTCCTGGGTCATTTAGTTCTCAGAAAAGGCAAATACCTTGAACAAAAGCACATGGCTTGTAATCTGATATATTACCAGTTCACCTTAGTGTTTTTCTTTTGTAATATAGATATAATAACATCTATTTCTTGGAGAAGGCAATGGCAACCCACCCCAGTAATCTTGGCTGGAAAATCCCATGGACAGAGGAGCCTGGTAGGCTGCTGTCCATGGGGTCATGAAGAGTCAGTCATGACTGAGCAGCTTCACTTTCACTTTTCACTTTCATGCATTGGAAAAGGAAATGGCAACCCACTCTAGTGTTCTTGTCTGAAGAATACGAGGGATGGGAGAGCCTGGTAGGTTACCATCCATGGGATTGCACGGAGTTGGACAGGACTGAAGTAACTTAGCAGCAGCAGGAGTGGCAATGACTATTTATAATAATTAACAAATTATTATGAATAAAATTATAATGAAAGGAAAGTAAAACAGGGGAGGCATATGGTAGTTAAATTACAGGTAATGTCAGTTTTATAATCTAACGCATGCTATTGTTACAAACATTAGTTGTATACCACTCTACTACTGGAAATATACATATATCTCTGTTTGTATATACATGTAAATCTAAGACTCATTTATCCTTATTAAGGCTTCTCTGATGGCTCAGTGATGAAGAACATACCTGCCAATGCAGGAGACTCAGGTTCAATTCCTGGGTTGGGAAGAAATCCCCTGGAGAAGGAAATGGCAACCCACTTTAATAGTCTTGCCTGGGAAATCCCATGGACAAAGGAGTCTGGCAGACTCCAGTCCATAGGATTGCAAACAATTGGACACAACTTAGTGACTGAAAAAACAACAACATTATCTTTATATAAACAGAGTGCATGTATGCTCAGCTCCTCCGTCCATGGAATTTTTCAGGCAAGAAGACTGGAGTGGGTTGCCATTTCTGACTCCAGGGGATCTTCCCAACTCAGGGATCTAAAAGGGTCAGTTTTTTGTTTTTGTTTTTGTTTTTTTTTCTTTTTTTCTTAAAAAAGGGTTAGTAAATGAAATAAAGTGAAAAAAGAATTTGGACTGGTTCTCATGGTAGATATCAAATGTTGGCAATGGCTAAATCCACTTCTGGTTCCTGATTGCCAGTATCTCACAACAACAAAGGCCAGTCTTAGAGAGCTTTAGAATTATCCTGACCAAATCAGTTATATCAATGCAATGAATGAACAGTAATCTGTGAGTCTTTTAAGTGCTTAGCATTTTGTGTTTGAACAGTAAAATTAAGGTGGAGTTCTTAATGTCAATGATTTTATTGAAGAGGGTAGGGACACATTGCCATTTTCAAAGCTCTAAAAATTAGGGGTTTGCTTCATCTCTTTCCAAAGAGTGAGAAGCATAATAGAATTCCTGCAAAGCAGGCTTTATACACAGCACTAACATTTAACCTAAATACATTTATCTCCTAGTCCATCAAGTTCTTAATTGCCAAGAATATATTACCAAACTGAAATGGAAGATAAAGAATATTTTATGTGTAGTCTCCAAAGGGATAGGAATTAAAAATTAAATTAAAAGGCACTTGCCAATGTTTTAATTTGCCTGTTAAAAAAGCAAACACAAATATTTGATGCTGACTCTATCTTAAATTCCTCAAATCTAATTCAGTGGATCTCAGTAGCAGTGATTTGTAACTAAATAGGATTTTCTTGAATCTTATCAGGATGTAATGCTGATGATAAGAAAGTGATAACTTTTTCACTCAATTTAGTCTTGCTAGCCTATCATTTTGGGTTTCCCTCATAACTCAGTTGGTAAAGAATCCACCTGCAATGCAGGAAACCCTGGTTCATTTTCCGGGTTGGAAAGATCCCCTGGAGAAAGGAAATTCAGGCTACCCACTCCAGTATTTTGGCCTGGAGAATCCGTGACTGTATAATCCATGAGGTCAAAAAGAATTGGACACAACTGAATGACTTTCACTTTCTTTTCTTTCAGGCTATCATTTGAAATGCTTTTGGAAAGCAAAAATAACTCCTTTTTGAATATTTATTATATGTCAGGCATTCCTCTGAGTAGTTTACATTTATTAGATCCTTTAAACCTCACAAGAACTCCGTGAATAAGATCTATAATCATTTCCATTTCATAGAACAGAAAACTGAGGCCCAAGAGGTTAAGGGACTTGGCCAGCTTTACCCAGTTACCAAGTAGCAGTCTGCAGTGAAAAACTGTTTTCCCTAATATCTTTACAATGCCAAACTGCAGTGAACGCTCAAAGTACATATTTGTCAATGTCAAGTCAATTGACAGTTTATAACTTATTTCTCATTGACCTGAAATATGTAACACATTCTATAATATTTTTATGTCTTAAGGATAAAATGAAGCTTAGATTTAATTATATAGAAGGACTTTAAGATCATTTTAATAGAAGAGAAAAACTAAATTTTCTTTGGAAACATCAACAAAAATACAAAGAAATCACAGGTTATACCACCTTGTTTAATTCCTCTGTATAAGAAATTAAATTGTGTTGTGCTAAACCATGTAACATAAGGCTGTTATCCATGGATTGCTTTGAATTTTCTTTAAATTCCTTCTACACACTGTATTTATCCCAACTTAGTAAATCCATTTAAACCCTTACTTTGTGGCTATCTGCCATGTGCTCTTTTTAACCTAAAGGGTAAAACTAATGTTTAGCTGCTTCTATTTGCCTTAAGTAAAACAAAATCTTAGTTTGTCAATTATAGCCAACTCTCAATTATCTGTTGTCATGGGACAGAGCCCACAAAAGCAAGGATAATTTGAACCCACGAATAATTAGAGAAGTCTTAATTTTGACATTATTTTTATTCCTCCTCCTAACACACCTTTCTTTTTTGGACTGAAATACGTAGAAAATAAAATAGATACAATCAAATAGTACCTTTTTTTTTTTTAAATGCCTTTAACAGACCAGTGAAAAGGCCGACTTGGATAAAAATGTATCCAAAGACATCCCCAAACCAAATGAGCAAGGTAATATATGTGTTGTTGCTATTTAGTCATTCTTTGCGACCCCACAGACTGTAGCCCACCAGGCTCCTCTGTGTATGAGATTCCCAAGGAAGAATCCTGGAGTGGGTTGCCATTTCCTCCTCCAGGAGATCTTCCCAACCCAGGGGTCAAGCCACATCTCAACATGTAATATTTATTTGTCATTTAAAAGATTGTCAGGTGACTTTGGGGAGTATCATAAAATTAATTCTTGCCTGAGTTTTTCCCAAGAAATAAACCATGGCCCCAAATTTGAAAAGTTTCAGATTTATCTTTATTTCTTTTCATATTTTATCGGCTCACCAGGCATTGCCTGGTGCCGTCCTGTATCCAGTGATATTAGCACCTCCGTTGACATCTGGCATGAAGCCTTCATTCTGGAATCTTGCAGCCAATCAGAGTTGATGATATTGTATTAATGGTTCCATAATAAAATGAAAAAGATGGCCTTCATTTTGATGAAAGCTGTAAAGTAGCTATTGTGCTTGTTTGGTATTGCAAGGCCCAAATGTATTATTTATGCAATTTTCTTTTGAAAGAAAAACTGAAAGAGCAGATTTCATTTTACAGCATTCAGTCAAAGCTATTGTCTCATAAATGTGAACATTTCTGCATTTTATTTCCTCAGAGTGTAGAAGGCACTTTTCAGAGATCGTCTAAGTAGGGATTTAAAAGTTTAAATACTGCTTTTAAAATAGGTAAGCCCTAATGAGTGAATCTATTGTTCCTACTGGTAGATAAACTAAATCAGCATTGCCATATGAGAACTTGTACCTAACTGGAGTCATAATTTTCAAGGTCTCAGCTAGACACTAAGACATTGTTTGTTCATATTAGGAAAACAGAAAAAAGTCAGTAATTTTACCAGACAGTAAGTTATCAAGAACAAATATATGCACCCATAAAATACTTTTGAGACATGAAATCTATTTTGTCTAAGCATGTATTCCATCCTGTAGTTATTACAGAGTAGTATAATTCTCCAAAAAAATTATGTGATCATACTAAGAAAAGTATGTAGGAAGCAACCTATGCACTGTTATTTTTGTTTAGTCACTAAATCATGTCTGATTTTTTTACAACCCCCCATTTTTTTCCAACCTTCCAGGCTCCTCTATCCATGGAATTTTCCAGGCAAGAAAACTGGTGTGGGTTGCCATTTCCTTCTCCAGGAGATCTGCCTGATCCAGAGATAGAACCTACGTCTCCTATATTGGAAGGTGGATTCTTTACCACTGAGCCATCAGGGAGACTCAGTTTACACAAAGAAACACAATAAAGAGCAAAAATAAATTTTAATATAAAACACAGGTTTACAATGATAAAATGATACAGTAATTTTCTTGGTGATTTCATAGCCAGTATTTTATTGAATACCATAGAACTTACAAATTAGGTCTAGTATATCCAGGGAAATTAGGTTTAGTGCCAGCCAGGTGGTGAGAGTGGTAAAGAACTTGTCTGCCAATGCAGGAAATGTAAGAGCAGCGGGTTTGATCCCTGGGTTGGGAAGATCCCCTGGAGGAGGGCATGGCAACCCATTCTAGTATTCTCGCCTGGAAAACCCATGGACAGAGGAAGTCGGCAGGCTGAAGTCTACAGGGTCACACAGTGTTGGACACAGCTTAAGTGACTTAGCATGCACACATGCACATCCATTTATCAGACAGAGGCACTGAAACTAAGAGATAAGAAAAACCACCCAAGGATACATAGCCATTTCAGTTGTGCATCTGGGACCTGTTTCTGATCTGATCCCAACAGAAGGCTTTCCTGATCATACCATGGTCCATCTTCATACAGCAGTTGCTTTCTTTGCCTATGAACCACTAATGGTGAGAACTTGCTACTAAAAATTAACAACAAATCAAGCTAAAAATAAATTTCCTAACAGAAGGATATACACTGTCTCGCTTTTCTATGGCCATGGAGAGTTCTATTTTCCTTAATTTTCTTTTTTTTTTTTTTCCCCTAGAAAGATACCTACTATGAGAAAAGTAAGTTTTTTTTTTTTTTTTTCTTCTAAGTAGGGTCTCCAGGGAACTATTTCTCAGTGTTCTCTACATTTCAGTTTTCATACTTTCTTCTGAAATAACAATGGGGTATTTGAACTTAGTAAAGATCATAAGGATCACAGTAAGCCTTAGTAAGTCTTCCCTCATGGCTCAGTTGGTAAAGATTGCACCTACAATGTGAGAGACCTGAGTTCCATCCCTGGGTAGGGAAGATCCCCTGGAGGAGGGCATGGCAACCGACTCCAGTATTCTTCCTTGGAAAATCCCCACGGACAGAGGAGCCTGAGGGGTACATTCTATGGGGTCAAAAAGAGTCAGACACGACTGAGTGACTAAGCACAGCACAAAGATAAGTTGATATCTGTGAAATTAAAGACTAAATGAAATTTCCTAAGATGTAGAGTCTGGCCTCCATAATTTGTCATGATGCTAAATAAAACTTGCTTCCACAACCACTAAGACCTAATCAAGGAAAACCTGTTCACCATATTTACTCTAATTGCACATGAAGAGTATTGTATGAAAATGTAGACAGAATCCATTTTTACACTTGGTCAATGACCTTGCTTTCTATGTCATTGAGGGAACAGGAGCAATAAAAAAATGTCATCATGCTCTCTTCTTCATGTTTACCTACCTACCTGCAACCATGTCTATACCCTCTGCTTTCTCATCTGTTACATGAAGTGCTCCTAGATAGGAAAATCTCTTCTTTTTTAATTACATTTTTTTTAATGGACACAGCATGTGGGATCTTAAGTTCTCCAACTGGGAATCAAACCTGTACCCCTTGGATTTGAAGTGCAGAATCTTAACCACTGGACCCACAAGAGAAGTCTCAGAAGTCTCTTTTTGTGTAACAAATCTCATGGCCTCTTGCCTACTCACCATCATTATTTCAATAATGATTCTCCTTAGTGTCTACACCAATTAACTTTCCTTTTTTTCACACTGTTATCTCGCCTGTTAAAAACGACAAAAACTCTTTCTTAGCCCCACCTACCGTTCAGCTACCATCCCTTTCTTTACTTTCATTTATGCTGAATTTCACCAGAAGAGTTTTCTAGACCCATAGTCTCCAGTCCTTTAGTACTAATTACTCTTGAATCTATTCCATTTTTTGAAACTCACCTACTCCACCAGGTGTCCTTTTCAATGTCTCAGTCGTGTCTGGCTCTTTGCCATCCCATGGACTATAGTAGCCTGCCAGGCTCCTCAGTCCATGGGTTCTCCAGGCAAGAATACGAGAGTGGGTAGCCATTCCCTTCTCCCAGAAATCTTCCTGACCCAGGGATCAAACTCAGGTCTCCTGCATTGCAGTCAGTTTCTTTACTACCTGAGTCATCAGGGAAGCCCTTTCTAAGTCAATAATGAGTGCAAAGATGCTAAATACAGTGGGAAATTCTCAGTCCTCATCTTACTTGATCAGTCAGCAATATTTGACATAATTGGATCCTGGAGATTTCTTAGGTGTTTTTTTTTTTTTTTTGGCTATTTCAGGAAGCACATTTTAAGTCTCCTTTTCTTATTCTTCTTTATCGCTTCAACTTCATAATATTGTAGTATCTTGGAGCATAGTTCTTCTGCCTCTTCTCCCTTCTATCTGAGTCCATCCCCTTGCTCTTACCCAGTGAAAGTGAAAGTTAAGTTGCTCAGTCGTATCCGACTCTTTGCGACCTCATGGACTGTAGCCTACCAAGATCTGCAGTCCATGAGATTTTCCAGGCAAGAGTACCAGAGCGGGTTGCCATTTCCTTCTCCAGAGGATCCTCCAGACCCAAGGATTGAACCTGGGTCTCCCGCTTTGTAGGCAGATACTTTATCATCTGAGCCACCAGGGAAGTATTGTAGCTTTAAATAACATCTATATACTAATGACTTTCCAGCCTGAACCGTGCCCCTGTACTCCAGTCCTGAATATACCGCTGCTTTTTTGAAATCTATATTTACATGTTTAACAGTCATCATTTAAACTCAGCATGTACAAAACTCTCAATCCTATTTTTCCTAACATTTACCATTTCAAAGGATGGTAGCTCCATACTTCTAATTGCTTACCCCTAAAACCTTGTAGTCATGTTTACCTATCCATCATGCAGTATATTAGCAAATTTCAGGGCAAAAGCTTCTTGTTGAAAGTGAAGAGGAGAGTCAAAAGTGAAAAGGCTTAAAGTTCAACTTTCAGAAAACTAAGATCATGACATCTGGTCCCATTATTCATGGGAAATAGATGGGGAAATAGTGGGAACAGTGTCTGACTTTATGTTTTGGGGCTCCAAAATCACTGAAGATGATGACTGCAGCCATGAAATTAAAAGACACTTACTCCTTGGAAAGAAAGCTATGACCAACCTAGATAGCATATTCAAAAGCAGAGACATTACTTTGCCAACAAAGGTCCATCTAGTCAAGGCTATGGTTTTCCCAGTAGTCATGTATGTATGTGAGAGTTGGACTGTGAAGACAGCTGAGTGGCGAAAAATTGATGCTTTTGACCTGTGATGTTGGAGAAGACTCTTGAGAGTCCCTTGGACTGCAAGGAGATCCAACTAACTAGTCCATCCTAAAGGAGATCAGTCCTGGGTGTTCATTGGAAGGAATGATGCTAAAGCTGAAACTCTAATACTTTGGGCATCTCATGAGAACAGTTGACTCATTGGCAAAGATTCTGGTGATGGGAAGGATTGTGGGCAGGAGGAGAAGGGGACGACAGAGGATGAGATAGCTGGATGGCATCACCGACTTTATGGACATGAGTTTGGGTGAACTCCAGGAGTTGGTGATGGACAGGGAGGCCTGGCATGCTGGGATTCATGGGGTCTCAAAGAGTTGGACACGACTGAGGGGCTTAACTGAGCTGAACTGAGCCCTTAAAAGGGGCTTCCCTCATAGCTCAATTGGTAAAGAAACCACCTGCAATGCAGGAGACCCCAGTTTGATTCCTAGGTCAGGGATAGGCTACCCACCCCAGTATTCTTGGACTTCCCTTGTGGCTCAGCTGGTAAATAATCCTTTTGCAATGCAGGAGACCTGGGATCAATCCCTGGGTCGGGAAGACCCCTTGGAGAAGGGAAAGGCTATCCACTCCAGTATTCTGTAGAATTAGTGTAGAATTCCATGGACTGTAAAGTCCATGGGGTCACAAAGAGTAGGACATAGCTCAATTGGTAAAGAAACACCTGCAATGCAGGAGACCCCAGTTTGATTCCTAGGTCAGGGATAGGCTACCCACCCCAGTATTCTTGGACTTCCCTTGTGGCTCAGCTGGTAAATAATCCTTTTGCAATGCAGGAGACCTGGGATCAATCCCTGGGTCGGGAAGACCCCTTGGAGAAGGGAAAGGCTATCCACTCCAGTATTCTGTAGAATTAGTGTAGAATTCCATGGACTGTAAAGTCCATGGGGTCACAAAGAGTAGGACACGACTGAATGACTTTCACTTCACCTTTAAAAGGGATCCAGATTTTGACCTTAATCTCACCACCTTAATCAAAGCTAGGTTCATCTCTTACCTGGAACATTCTATTAGCTCTCTCTTTGGTCTCCCAGATTCTGCCTCTGCCCTCTCTTTTCCCCACATTCCGCTTTTTCTGTTACTATATTTTTGGGGTTTCTTTTGGCCACATCATATGCAGCTTTTGGAGCCTGTTCCCTGATCATGAATCGAACTGGTGTCCCCTGCATGGAAGCGTGGAGTCCTAACCACTGGACTGCCAGGGAAGTCCCTACCTTTGCCCTCCTTAAGACTGTTTTTAAGACGTTAGCCAGAACAATTCTATTAAATCATAAGGCGGTCTGTGTAACGACTCTCCTTAAAGCCGTCTGAGAGATTCCCATATAACTTTGAATAAAAGCCAAATTTTTATATTAATCCACAGTGTTACCATTGTTTTCTTTCCCTTCCCTCCATCTCTTGGTAGCCATTCTGTTTCTTCCTTGAATACAATAGTCACACTCTGTCTCAGGCTCTTCCACAGGTTTATCTCAAGGGTCTTGAGGAATGTCTCGAGGAAGGCAAATAGAAATTTCAGGGTTTCTTCACCTTTCACTCCGTAATTGCTTCTTTTTTCTTACAGTTATGTCTAAGTAGTTCTGAGTGGCTTTGTGCCACCATTGTATGGAGTTCAGTGTATGAGATGCCATCCTACTTGGGTGCCTTCAATATCTACTCTGGCATCTTCCACAGTGCCTTTCTGGCTGGTCCTCCCTCATGAGCTCTTATAGCTTCACTAATTTCTATAATTTTTTGTATTGCCCAGAATGCCTCTTCATAGTTTTCAGCTCTGCAGGCCATTTAGTTTCACAGTAAACCTTCTAAGGATGAGGTGGTTAGATAGCATCACCGACTCAATGAACTGAACTTGAGCAAATTCCAGGAAACAGTGGAGGACAAGGAAGCCTGGTATGCTGCAGTCTATGGGATCTCAAAGAGTCGGACATGACTCAGTAGCTGAACAACAATAAGAAAACCTTCTAATGCTCAAGGATCCTTCTGGGATACAGAGAACTTGGTGAAGCTATCTTAGACCTTTCTGCCTATAAACATGATATGAAGTGTTCTATCACTCTCCGTAGTCCAGGCATGGGGACATTGGGGGTGTTGTAAGTTACTTCTCTGTCTTTCCTCAGTCCAAATTATTTTTCATTTATAGCTTTCTCTTATCAGGGATTCATTCTGGGCATGGAAAGAAGGCAGACGTTAATTTTTCCAGAATCAAAAAGATTCTCATTTTCCCCTTTCTGCATTTTCTCTTCATCCGTGGAATATTGTATGGTGTCCAATAGTTCTGGAAGCTAGGGAGGCTTTGTTTTCCTTACTTCCAAGTCTCTCATCTATTCAAAAGTCCTGGATTTTGAGACACAAGACTAAGAACTGACTTGCACTTGGTTAGCTTCATTTTGCTGTGTCCTCCCTTCCTTGTAGCAGAAAGCACAGAACTCTAGCCACTCTGATGGCTACTGAGAGAGAAGAAGTAAAGAAAAAAAAAGTTCTTCAATTTGTATGCAAAATATTATCCTATTGCATAGACTGTATCACCTATTTAGAAGAAAACATGAAATATGCTCTCACATATTCTTTGTCCTGGGAATTATGTATCCAGGGCTTGATGTATCTTAATTTATGATCAATGAGTTTTATATACAGCTATAAGCTTCTTGAAGTTTCAGTTTCAAGGAACTTTATTTCAAAGAATCATTACATTTCTGTAAATTATATAT
>SJYC01127824.1:0-15472 GCA_006408675.1 Madoqua kirkii | reverse complement strand
TGTATTTAGTATTGTGTAATAACATATAATGGAAAATAATCTGAAAAAGAATATATATATATATATATATATATATATATATAAATAAATATATATATAATGAGTCACTTTGCTATATACCTGCAACTAGCACTATATTATAAATCAGCTATACTTCTGAGATGGACAGGTTGATATATTTAAAATGGATAACAAACAAGGATCTACTGTAGAGCATGTGAAACTCTGCCCGATGTTATGTGGCAGCCTGGATGGGAGGGGTGTAAAATAAAAATTAATTAATTAGCTTTTTAAAAAAGACTTCTGATCTCACTCTATATTCATGGTGAAGGTCTGTGTGATATAAGCTTCCAGGGGGTCTTTGTGCCAAGCTAAATTCCTAAATTAAAACTAGGAACAAGAGCACTGCCCTCTGATCAAGCTGATTACCACTGTAAACCATTTCTGACTATTGCAGTGAAGCTTTTAAAAAAAGAAGCACTTTAATGTCTTTTGACCACAGCTTGACTGTCAGGACTGAGAAACTCAGTCTTATCTAGAACTTGGTTTAGTTCACAAACTTTCAGAAATACCTACTGAAGTTTAAAAAGCAACATTCGATTTATGCAGAGTTATAAGGAATGCGTGAATTTCCCAAGTGGCACGAGTGGTAAAAAAAAAAAAAAACACAAAAAACTCGCCTGCCAACACAGGAACCCCAAGTTTGATCCTTGGGTCGGGAAGATCCTCTGGAGGAGGGCATGGGAGCCTCCTCCATTCATGCACATAGGGATGTGTGTGTGCTCAGTCACTTTAGTCATGTCCCACTCTTTGTGATCCCAAGGACTGTAGCCCACCTGGCTCCTCTGCCCATGGAATTTTCTAAGCATGAATACTGGAGTGGGTTGCCACTTGCAGGGGATCTTTCCGACTCAGGGATTGAACCCACATCTCTTGCATCTCTTGCATTGGCAGGCGGATTCTTTACCACTCTGCCACCTGGAAAGCCCTGAGTTATAGGGATAAAGAAGATTAAATTTCTTTGGTGAACTTAGCATTAGCCATTTACAGGTTCTCACACAGGATGGACACACCCTGGTCTTCTTTCAATTAAAGGGGGAAAAAACCCATAAGATTGTATGACAAATATTTATCCATCCCCAACTGAATGGTGGAGTAAAGACAGAAAGTAGCCGCAGAATGCATCACTGAAGCCACACAACTTCGTCCATGTTGTTAAGCATTTAAGGTCTACACAGAGCAGCGGCATGCTGCAGCAGTAGCATTCCAAAGTGATTTTTCTGCAATCAGAGTTTCATTCATTACCCAATTTTCATGCAACTCCCCTGGCATTTGAAATATGTTTCAAGGTAGACTCCCCAAGGGCTTTCCCCCCTCCCATAATAACTGATCTGCAGTGTCCAAAGATAGATCTAAATATCTTCGGTGCATATTACTTGAGGCCTGCAGAGCATGATTCTCTGTCATCTCCATCACATTTCACACCTACGGAACTGATAACAGATTAATATCTAGGCTGAAAATATTTCATCAGCGTCTCTGGCTAAGGCACCTTACATTATTTTATCTGGGGGCACCAATAGAAAGAGGAGGAAGCTCAGAAAGAAAAAAAAAATTTGCACTCAGAAAGGAGGGAAAAAAAAAAAAGAATTTCCTTTAGTATTATGAGAAAGCAACAAGGCTGGTCTTGGCAAAGTTCTCTGCTCCGATTATGTATACACTTTTATTCAATCATTGTATCGCTTGGTGTCTGACATTTGGTCAATAGTGCAATCTACCACCGATCAGAATAAAACAGCCACCCCAGAACACCTTGGAATTTCATTAGTTTCCTTTCAATGTAGTCCTTATAACAAGATGTTTATTTGGAAACACAAATTTAAAGTTCAATTCTGTGCCTTGTCAATATTAGTAAAAAGTCAAAGATCCTAGACATTACTGTAAACCTGATTTTTTCCTATTTATTTACTTATTCGACTGGAGAAAAGGAGTTGAGAGAGGGACAGTAGGATTTTGGAAAGAAATATTAAAAATTAAATTGAGACAAATTTTACTAGTATTAAAGAACTTTTTCTTCCATAATTTAATTTATCAGTACAAAAATATGCAGAGTTAATTTTGCACACATATTTAGTTTCCTGTATATGTGTAAAATGGCTCAGTGGTAAAGAATCCACCTTCCAGTGCAGGAAATGCAGGAGATGTGGGTTTGATACCTGGGTGGCGAAGATTCCCTAGAGGAGAAAATGGCAACCCACTCCAATATTCTTGCCTGGAGAGAGAGGAGCTTGGTGGGCTACAGTCCATGGGGTCGCAAAGAGTTGGACACGACTGAGTGACTGAGCACAAAAATGCACATGTATGTGTAAAGAATGTTGATAGTGAAGATCAGTAGGAAAATAGTAATATTAACATATAATGTTATTGATTATAAAGAAACATTCCAATGTGGTGTGACAGAAATGGATTTGGTTTTGTTCCGATCTAGGTGTGATAGTGGTTCAACCACATATTATCTGTTGGCTTTGGAATAAATTTTGCTGAAGCTTCAGTTTTCTCATTTGAAGATCAGGGTAGTGATAACAACTTGATGGGCATGAGGTGAAATAGAATAGTATTTATCTAAATCATTTGCCATTGTTGTTGCTGTTCAGTTGCCTAGTCGTGTCCTACTCTTGGTGACTTCATGGACTGCGCATGCCAAGTCTCCCTGTCCCCAGTTTGCCCAAGTTCATGTTCAATGCATCAATAATTGCCATCCAGCCATCTCATCCTCTGATGCCCTTTTCTCCAGCTGCCCTCAATTTTTCCCAACATCTGGGACTTTTCCAATGACTCATCTGTTTGCATTAGATGACCAAAATATTGGAGCTTCAGCTTCAGCATCAGACCTTTCAGTGAATATTCAGGGTTGATCTCTCTTAAGATTGACTGGTTTGATATTTAATAGTATTATTGACTGGCTTGAAATATAATAGTATTTATTTAAATCAGTTGACATAGTAAACTCTTAATATTCATTTTCTCTCAGCTCTTCCCTCTTTTTGCACAGCAATCAGAATAGCAATTAGACAGTGATCTCACAACTTAAAAACTATTTTTATTATCCATCATACATTCTTTGCCTTCTTTATTCATACTAGATCTATTTTGTATCAAATGAATGGATACGCTTTAAGGCTGTATAGGAACAAATGAATGAATTGATAAAAGGATAAATAAGAAATTATGTTCTTATAAGAATAAGTCAAGTGCAGTAAATGTTTATATTAAAACTTTCTAAGGAAAGAAATTTCACTGGTAAATTAGATTCTTTTGTTGGGCTGGAATGAAAGTCACTCAGTCGTGTCCTATTCTTTGCGACCCCATGGACTATACAGTCCATGGAATTCTCCAGGCCAGAATACTGGAGTGGATAGCTACTCCCTTCTACAGGAGATCTCCCCAATCCAGGGCTCAAACTCAGGTCTCTTACATTGCAGGTGGAGTCTTTACCAGCTGAGCCACCAGGGAAGCCCTTTATTGGGCTATTGGTTATATATTTTAACAGTGTGATGAAAGAATAAGGTCAAGGCATTATTGGTATGCTACATATAATTTTAAAGTGCTATTTTTAGATAAAAAGGAATCCCAGTAAACTTGTAAAAGAGACCAAAACACCAGGTATTGTGGTAGAACTCCCTTCTACAGGAGATCTCCCCAATCCAGGGCTCAAACTCAGGTCTCTTACATTGCAGGTGGAGTCTTTACCAGCTGAGCCACCAGGGAAGCCCTTTATTGGGCTATTGGTTATATATTTTAACAGTGTGATGAAAGAATAAGGTCAAGGCATTATTGGTATGCTACATATAATTTTAAAGTGCTATTTTTAGATAAAAAGGAATCCCAGTAAACTTGTAAAAGAGACCAAAACACCAGGTATTGTGGTAGAATTGACAACTTGGAGTGTTTTTAAAATTAAAATATATTTAATTGCATCATAGCAGTGGCCACAAGACTGGAAAAGGTCAGTTTTCATTTCATTCCTAAAAATAGGCAATGCCAAAGAATGTTCAAAGTACCGCACAATTGCACTCATCTCACATGCTAGTAAAGTGATGCTCAAGATTCTCCAAGCTAGGCTTCAGCAATACGTGAACTGTGAACTTCCTGATGTTCAAGCTGGTTTTAGAAAAGGCAGAGGAACAGAGATCAAATTGCCAACATCCGTTGGATGATGGAAAAAGCAAGAGAGTTCCAGAAAAACATCTATTTCTGCTTTATTGACTATGCCAAAGCCTTTGACTATGTGGATCACAGGAAACTGTGGACAATTCTGAAAGAGATGGGAATACCAGACCACCTAACCTGCCTTTTGAGAAATCTGTATGCAGGTCAGGAAGAAACAGTTAGAACTGGACATAGAACAACAGACTGGTTCCAAATAGGAATAAGGAGTACGTCAAGGCCGTATATTGTAACCCTTCTTATTTAACTTAAATGCAGAGTACATCATGAGAAATGCTGGACTGGAAGAAACACAAGCTGGAATCAAGATTGCCGGGAGAAATATCAATAACCTCAGATATGCAGATGACATCATCCTTATGGCAGAAAGTGAAGAGGAACTAAAAAGCCTCTTGATGAAAGTGGAAGAGGAGAGTGAAAAATTTGGCTTAAAACTCAGTTCAGTTCAGTTCAGTCGCTCAGTCATGTTCAACTGTGCGAACCCATAAATCGCAGCACGCCAGGCCTCCCTGTTCATCACCATCTCCCGGAGTTCACTCAGACTCACGGTACATTGAGTCCGTGATGCCATCCAGCCATCTCATCCTCGGTTGTCCCCTTCTCCTCCTGCCCCCAATCCCTGCCAGCATCAGAGTCTTTTCCAATGAGTCAACTCTTCACATGAGATGGCCACAGTACTGGAGTTTCAGCTTTAGCATCATTCCTTCCAAAGAAATCCCAGGGTTGATCTCCTTCAGAATGGACTGGTTGGATCTCCTTACAGTCCAAGGGACTCTCAAGAGTCTTCTTCAACACCACAGTTCAAATGCTGTCTCTTATACACATCTAGATGTGTATAAGAGACAGGTTATTGATTATAAAGAAACATTCCAATGTGGTGTGACAGAAATGGATTTGGTTTTGTTCCGATCTAGGTGTGATAGTGGTTCAACCACATATTATCTGTTGGCTTTGGAATAAATTTTGCTGAAGCTTCAGTTTTCTCATTTGAAGATCAGGGTAGTGATAACAACTTGATGGGCATGAGGTGAAATAGAATAGTATTTATCTAAATCATTTGCCATTGTTGTTGCTGTTCAGTTGCCTAGTCGTGTCCTACTCTTGGTGACTTCATGGACTGCAGCATGCCAAGTCTCCCTGTCCCCAGTTTGCCCAAGTTCATGTTCAATGCATCAATAATTGCCATCCAGCCATCTCATCCTCTGATGCCCTTTTCTCCAGCTGCCCTCAATTTTTCCCAACATCTGGGACTTTTCCAATGACTCATCTGTTTGCATTAGATGACCAAAATATTGGAGCTTCAGCTTCAGCATCAGACCTTTCAGTGAATATTCAGGGTTGATCTCTCTTAAGATTGACTGGTTTGATATTTAATAGTATTATTGACTGGCTTGAAATATAATAGTATTTATTTAAATCAGTTGACATAGTAAACTCTTAATATTCATTTTCTCTCAGCTCTTCCCTCTTTTTGCACAGCAATCAGAATAGCAATTAGACAGTGATCTCACAACTTAAAAACTATTTTTATTATCCATCATACATTCTTTGCCTTCTTTATTCATACTAGATCTATTTTGTATCAAATGAATGGATACGCTTTAAGGCTGTATAGGAACAAATGAATGAATTGATAAAAGGATAAATAAGAAATTATGTTCTTATAAGAATAAGTCAAGTGCAGTAAATGTTTATATTAAAACTTTCTAAGGAAAGAAATTTCACTGGTAAATTAGATTCTTTTGTTGGGCTGGAATGAAAGTCACTCAGTCGTGTCCTATTCTTTGCGACCCCATGGACTATACAGTCCATGGAATTCTCCAGGCCAGAATACTGGAGTGGATAGCTACTCCCTTCTACAGGAGATCTCCCCAATCCAGGGCTCAAACTCAGGTCTCTTACATTGCAGGTGGAGTCTTTACCAGCTGAGCCACCAGGGAAGCCCTTTATTGGGCTATTGGTTATATATTTTAACAGTGTGATGAAAGAATAAGGTCAAGGCATTATTGGTATGCTACATATAATTTTAAAGTGCTATTTTTAGATAAAAAGGAATCCCAGTAAACTTGTAAAAGAGACCAAAACACCAGGTATTGTGGTAGAATTGACAACTTGGAGTGTTTTTAAAATTAAAATATATTTAATTGCATCATAGCAGTGGCCACAAGACTGGAAAAGGTCAGTTTTCATTTCATTCCTAAAAATAGGCAATGCCAAAGAATGTTCAAAGTACCGCACAATTGCACTCATCTCACATGCTAGTAAAGTGATGCTCAAGATTCTCCAAGCTAGGCTTCAGCAATACGTGAACTGTGAACTTCCTGATGTTCAAGCTGGTTTTAGAAAAGGCAGAGGAACAGAGATCAAATTGCCAACATCCGTTGGATGATGGAAAAAGCAAGAGAGTTCCAGAAAAACATCTATTTCTGCTTTATTGACTATGCCAAAGCCTTTGACTATGTGGATCACAGGAAACTGTGGACAATTCTGAAAGAGATGGGAATACCAGACCACCTAACCTGCCTTTTGAGAAATCTGTATGCAGGTCAGGAAGAAACAGTTAGAACTGGACATAGAACAACAGACTGGTTCCAAATAGGAATAAGGAGTACGTCAAGGCCGTATATTGTAACCCTTCTTATTTAACTTAAATGCAGAGTACATCATGAGAAATGCTGGACTGGAAGAAACACAAGCTGGAATCAAGATTGCCGGGAGAAATATCAATAACCTCAGATATGCAGATGACATCATCCTTATGGCAGAAAGTGAAGAGGAACTAAAAAGCCTCTTGATGAAAGTGGAAGAGGAGAGTGAAAAATTTGGCTTAAAACTCAGTTCAGTTCAGTTCAGTCGCTCAGTCATGTTCAACTGTGCGAACCCATAAATCGCAGCACGCCAGGCCTCCCTGTTCATCACCATCTCCCGGAGTTCACTCAGACTCACGGTACATTGAGTCCGTGATGCCATCCAGCCATCTCATCCTCGGTTGTCCCCTTCTCCTCCTGCCCCCAATCCCTGCCAGCATCAGAGTCTTTTCCAATGAGTCAACTCTTCACATGAGATGGCCACAGTACTGGAGTTTCAGCTTTAGCATCATTCCTTCCAAAGAAATCCCAGGGTTGATCTCCTTCAGAATGGACTGGTTGGATCTCCTTACAGTCCAAGGGACTCTCAAGAGTCTTCTTCAACACCACAGTTCAAATGCTGTCTCTTATACACATCTAGATGTGTATAAGAGACAGGTTATTGATTATAAAGAAACATTCCAATGTGGTGTGACAGAAATGGATTTGGTTTTGTTCCGATCTAGGTGTGATAGTGGTTCAACCACATATTATCTGTTGGCTTTGGAATAAATTTTGCTGAAGCTTCAGTTTTCTCATTTGAAGATCAGGGTAGTGATAACAACTTGATGGGCATGAGGTGAAATAGAATAGTATTTATCTAAATCATTTGCCATTGTTGTTGCTGTTCAGTTGCCTAGTCGTGTCCTACTCTTGGTGACTTCATGGACTGCAGCATGCCAAGTCTCCCTGTCCCCAGTTTGCCCAAGTTCATGTTCAATGCATCAATAATTGCCATCCAGCCATCTCATCCTCTGATGCCCTTTTCTCCAGCTGCCCTCAATTTTTCCCAACATCTGGGACTTTTCCAATGACTCATCTGTTTGCATTAGATGACCAAAATATTGGAGCTTCAGCTTCAGCATCAGACCTTTCAGTGAATATTCAGGGTTGATCTCTCTTAAGATTGACTGGTTTGATATTTAATAGTATTATTGACTGGCTTGAAATATAATAGTATTTATTTAAATCAGTTGACATAGTAAACTCTTAATATTCATTTTCTCTCAGCTCTTCCCTCTTTTTGCACAGCAATCAGAATAGCAATTAGACAGTGATCTCACAACTTAAAAACTATTTTTATTATCCATCATACATTCTTTGCCTTCTTTATTCATACTAGATCTATTTTGTATCAAATGAATGGATACGCTTTAAGGCTGTATAGGAACAAATGAATGAATTGATAAAAGGATAAATAAGAAATTATGTTCTTATAAGAATAAGTCAAGTGCAGTAAATGTTTATATTAAAACTTTCTAAGGAAAGAAATTTCACTGGTAAATTAGATTCTTTTGTTGGGCTGGAATGAAAGTCACTCAGTCGTGTCCTATTCTTTGCGACCCCATGGACTATACAGTCCATGGAATTCTCCAGGCCAGAATACTGGAGTGGATAGCTACTCCCTTCTACAGGAGATCTCCCCAATCCAGGGCTCAAACTCAGGTCTCTTACATTGCAGGTGGAGTCTTTACCAGCTGAGCCACCAGGGAAGCCCTTTATTGGGCTATTGGTTATATATTTTAACAGTGTGATGAAAGAATAAGGTCAAGGCATTATTGGTATGCTACATATAATTTTAAAGTGCTATTTTTAGATAAAAAGGAATCCCAGTAAACTTGTAAAAGAGACCAAAACACCAGGTATTGTGGTAGAATTGACAACTTGGAGTGTTTTTAAAATTAAAATATATTTAATTGCATCATAGCAGTGGCCACAAGACTGGAAAAGGTCAGTTTTCATTTCATTCCTAAAAATAGGCAATGCCAAAGAATGTTCAAAGTACCGCACAATTGCACTCATCTCACATGCTAGTAAAGTGATGCTCAAGATTCTCCAAGCTAGGCTTCAGCAATACGTGAACTGTGAACTTCCTGATGTTCAAGCTGGTTTTAGAAAAGGCAGAGGAACAGAGATCAAATTGCCAACATCCGTTGGATGATGGAAAAAGCAAGAGAGTTCCAGAAAAACATCTATTTCTGCTTTATTGACTATGCCAAAGCCTTTGACTATGTGGATCACAGGAAACTGTGGACAATTCTGAAAGAGATGGGAATACCAGACCACCTAACCTGCCTTTTGAGAAATCTGTATGCAGGTCAGGAAGAAACAGTTAGAACTGGACATAGAACAACAGACTGGTTCCAAATAGGAATAAGGAGTACGTCAAGGCCGTATATTGTAACCCTTCTTATTTAACTTAAATGCAGAGTACATCATGAGAAATGCTGGACTGGAAGAAACACAAGCTGGAATCAAGATTGCCGGGAGAAATATCAATAACCTCAGATATGCAGATGACATCATCCTTATGGCAGAAAGTGAAGAGGAACTAAAAAGCCTCTTGATGAAAGTGGAAGAGGAGAGTGAAAAATTTGGCTTAAAACTCAGTTCAGTTCAGTTCAGTCGCTCAGTCATGTTCAACTGTGCGAACCCATAAATCGCAGCACGCCAGGCCTCCCTGTTCATCACCATCTCCCGGAGTTCACTCAGACTCACGGTACATTGAGTCCGTGATGCCATCCAGCCATCTCATCCTCGGTTGTCCCCTTCTCCTCCTGCCCCCAATCCCTGCCAGCATCAGAGTCTTTTCCAATGAGTCAACTCTTCACATGAGATGGCCACAGTACTGGAGTTTCAGCTTTAGCATCATTCCTTCCAAAGAAATCCCAGGGTTGATCTCCTTCAGAATGGACTGGTTGGATCTCCTTACAGTCCAAGGGACTCTCAAGAGTCTTCTTCAACACCACAGTTCAAATGCTGTCTCTTATACACATCTAGATGTGTATAAGAGACAGGTTATTGATTATAAAGAAACATTCCAATGTGGTGTGACAGAAATGGATTTGGTTTTGTTCCGATCTAGGTGTGATAGTGGTTCAACCACATATTATCTGTTGGCTTTGGAATAAATTTTGCTGAAGCTTCAGTTTTCTCATTTGAAGATCAGGGTAGTGATAACAACTTGATGGGCATGAGGTGAAATAGAATAGTATTTATCTAAATCATTTGCCATTGTTGTTGCTGTTCAGTTGCCTAGTCGTGTCCTACTCTTGGTGACTTCATGGACTGCAGCATGCCAAGTCTCCCTGTCCCCAGTTTGCCCAAGTTCATGTTCAATGCATCAATAATTGCCATCCAGCCATCTCATCCTCTGATGCCCTTTTCTCCAGCTGCCCTCAATTTTTCCCAACATCTGGGACTTTTCCAATGACTCATCTGTTTGCATTAGATGACCAAAATATTGGAGCTTCAGCTTCAGCATCAGACCTTTCAGTGAATATTCAGGGTTGATCTCTCTTAAGATTGACTGGTTTGATATTTAATAGTATTATTGACTGGCTTGAAATATAATAGTATTTATTTAAATCAGTTGACATAGTAAACTCTTAATATTCATTTTCTCTCAGCTCTTCCCTCTTTTTGCACAGCAATCAGAATAGCAATTAGACAGTGATCTCACAACTTAAAAACTATTTTTATTATCCATCATACATTCTTTGCCTTCTTTATTCATACTAGATCTATTTTGTATCAAATGAATGGATACGCTTTAAGGCTGTATAGGAACAAATGAATGAATTGATAAAAGGATAAATAAGAAATTATGTTCTTATAAGAATAAGTCAAGTGCAGTAAATGTTTATATTAAAACTTTCTAAGGAAAGAAATTTCACTGGTAAATTAGATTCTTTTGTTGGGCTGGAATGAAAGTCACTCAGTCGTGTCCTATTCTTTGCGACCCCATGGACTATACAGTCCATGGAATTCTCCAGGCCAGAATACTGGAGTGGATAGCTACTCCCTTCTACAGGAGATCTCCCCAATCCAGGGCTCAAACTCAGGTCTCTTACATTGCAGGTGGAGTCTTTACCAGCTGAGCCACCAGGGAAGCCCTTTATTGGGCTATTGGTTATATATTTTAACAGTGTGATGAAAGAATAAGGTCAAGGCATTATTGGTATGCTACATATAATTTTAAAGTGCTATTTTTAGATAAAAAGGAATCCCAGTAAACTTGTAAAAGAGACCAAAACACCAGGTATTGTGGTAGAATTGACAACTTGGAGTGTTTTTAAAATTAAAATATATTTAATTGCATCATAGCAGTGGCCACAAGACTGGAAAAGGTCAGTTTTCATTTCATTCCTAAAAATAGGCAATGCCAAAGAATGTTCAAAGTACCGCACAATTGCACTCATCTCACATGCTAGTAAAGTGATGCTCAAGATTCTCCAAGCTAGGCTTCAGCAATACGTGAACTGTGAACTTCCTGATGTTCAAGCTGGTTTTAGAAAAGGCAGAGGAACAGAGATCAAATTGCCAACATCCGTTGGATGATGGAAAAAGCAAGAGAGTTCCAGAAAAACATCTATTTCTGCTTTATTGACTATGCCAAAGCCTTTGACTATGTGGATCACAGGAAACTGTGGACAATTCTGAAAGAGATGGGAATACCAGACCACCTAACCTGCCTTTTGAGAAATCTGTATGCAGGTCAGGAAGAAACAGTTAGAACTGGACATAGAACAACAGACTGGTTCCAAATAGGAATAAGGAGTACGTCAAGGCCGTATATTGTAACCCTTCTTATTTAACTTAAATGCAGAGTACATCATGAGAAATGCTGGACTGGAAGAAACACAAGCTGGAATCAAGATTGCCGGGAGAAATATCAATAACCTCAGATATGCAGATGACATCATCCTTATGGCAGAAAGTGAAGAGGAACTAAAAAGCCTCTTGATGAAAGTGGAAGAGGAGAGTGAAAAATTTGGCTTAAAACTCAGTTCAGTTCAGTTCAGTCGCTCAGTCATGTTCAACTGTGCGAACCCATAAATCGCAGCACGCCAGGCCTCCCTGTTCATCACCATCTCCCGGAGTTCACTCAGACTCACGGTACATTGAGTCCGTGATGCCATCCAGCCATCTCATCCTCGGTTGTCCCCTTCTCCTCCTGCCCCCAATCCCTGCCAGCATCAGAGTCTTTTCCAATGAGTCAACTCTTCACATGAGATGGCCACAGTACTGGAGTTTCAGCTTTAGCATCATTCCTTCCAAAGAAATCCCAGGGTTGATCTCCTTCAGAATGGACTGGTTGGATCTCCTTACAGTCCAAGGGACTCTCAAGAGTCTTCTTCAACACCACAGTTCAAATGCTGTCTCTTATACACATCTAGATGTGTATAAGAGACAGGTTATTGATTATAAAGAAACATTCCAATGTGGTGTGACAGAAATGGATTTGGTTTTGTTCCGATCTAGGTGTGATAGTGGTTCAACCACATATTATCTGTTGGCTTTGGAATAAATTTTGCTGAAGCTTCAGTTTTCTCATTTGAAGATCAGGGTAGTGATAACAACTTGATGGGCATGAGGTGAAATAGAATAGTATTTATCTAAATCATTTGCCATTGTTGTTGCTGTTCAGTTGCCTAGTCGTGTCCTACTCTTGGTGACTTCATGGACTGCAGCATGCCAAGTCTCCCTGTCCCCAGTTTAAGTCTGAATTTGGTAATAAGGAGTTCATGATCTGAGCCACAGTCAGCTCCTGGTTTTGTTTTTGTTGACTGTATAGAGCTTCTCCATCTTCGGCTGCAAAAATATAATCAATCTGATTTTGGTATTGACCATCTGGTGATGTCCATGTGTAGAGTCTTCTCTTGTGTTGTTGGAAGAGGGTGTTTGCTATGACCAGTGTATTTTCTTTGCAAAACTCTATTAGTATTTGCCCTGCTTCATTTAGCATTCCAAGGCCAAATTTGCCTGTTACTCCTGGTGTTTCTTGACTTACTACCTTTACATTCCTGTCCCTTATAATGAAAAGGACATCTTTTTTTGGGTGTTAGTTCAAAATGTCTTGTAGGTCTTCATAGAACCATTCAAGTTCAGCTTCTTCAGTGTTACTGGTTGTGGCATAGATTTGGATTACTCTGATATTGAATGGTTTGCCTTGGAGACGAACAGAGATCATTCTGCCATTTTTGAGATTGCATCCAAGTACTGCATTTCAGACTCTTTTGTTGACCATGATGGCTACTCCATTTCTTCTGAGGGATTCATGCCTGCAGTAGTAGATATAATGTTCATCTGAGTTAAATTCTGCACTGTTAGTAGGAATATAAACTGGATCAGTCTCTATAGAAAAAAATGGTGCAGCCTCTGTAGAAAACAATATGCAGTTGTCTCAAAAACCTAAACATAGAACTACCATATGATCCAGAATTTCCACTCCTGGGCATATATCCAGAAACAGTTAAAATACTAATTCAAAAAGATATATGCAGAAGGCGGTCCTAAGATGGTGGAGGAATAGGACGGGGAGATCACTTTCTTACTCACAAATTCATCAAAAGAACACTTAAATGCTGAGTAAATTCCTCAGAACAACTTCTGAATGTTGGCAGAGGACATCAGGCACCCAGAAAAGCAGCCCATTGTCTTCGAAAGGAGGTAGGAAAAACTATAAAAGACAAAAAAAAAAAAGAGAGAGAGAGAGAGAGAGAAAAGAGATAGAGATAGAGCTCCATCCTGGGAAGGAAGTCTTAGAGAGCCATTTCCAAACACCATGAAACAGTTTCACTGCTGAGTCTGTGGCGAGACTTGGAAGCACAGATGGCAACATAACAGGGAATGAAAATAAATATATAATTAAACCCCAGAGATTATGAGCCCAGTGGTAACTCCCTCAGCAGAGAAGCAGCACAGACGCCTGCACACACTACTAGCAAGTGGGGGCTGGGCAGGGAGGCGTGGGCTGCATGGTTTAGAGTAAAGACCTGGCCTGAATGCCCTGAGGGCAATCTGAGAGAACTACCTTGGGCTAGCAAACCAGACTGTGGGATACCTACCACGTGAAAAGCCCTAAGACACCACCAGACCCATGCATAGAACAAAGAACTGAACAGAACGAGCCAGCTGCAGACCATCCCCCTCCAGTGACAGGCAGCCAGAGCCAGAAGGGGGCACTCATAGCCCCAGAGAGACATTATCTACAAAACTGTAAGCAAACTTCTTTGATAACTAAGACATCTTGGGGTTCCAGATGGTCAATATCCACCTGAGAAGGTGTGCCGATTGTATACCCAGAAAACCAAGTGGCAGGGGTGGGGGAGGTGATAAGTTGCAGTGACTGCACTCTCTAAACACGTCGTCACCTGAGCTGCTCGGTCCTGGGAAGGGCACAAAACACAGGCCCAACCAAGTCTGCACCTCTGAGGACTACCTGAGTGCCTGAATCTAGGAGGTGCATGCACCCCAGGGTTGGCCTTGGACGGTTCCCAGTGGAACAACCTAGAGCCTGAGCAGTGTGGGCAGGGAGGGTACACGTGCCGTGAGTGGGGGCAAGCCCAGGTGGCTGAGGCACTGCGAGCACATACCAGTGTTATTTGTTTGCCTCGTCTCTCCCTCCCCACAGTGCGACTGAACAAGTGAGCCTAAAAAAAGTGTACACCACTGCCACCTTTGTGTCAGGGCAGAAATCAGACACTGAAGAGACCAGCAAACAGAAGAAGCTAAAAAGAGGGAGCTGTCTTGGAAGTGATAGATACAATAGATTAAAACCCTGTCGTTAGTACTGGCTACATAAGAAGGGGCCTATAAATATTGAGAAATATAAGCCAGACCAAGGAATTATCCGAAAATGAACTGACGCCACAATACCCAAAACAACACCAGATAAAGTCCTAGATATATTTTTACTATTTTTATGATTTTTTTAAATTAAAAAAATTTAAGTCCTCTATTACTCCTTTAATTTTCACTTTTATGACCTACTATTACTTTGCAAAAAAAGACCCTATTTTTTAAAAGCAAACTTCATATATATATATATATATGTATAATTTTTGTGACTTTGCTTTTTCTCTTTTTTTTTCTTTTCTTTAATATTGTATTCTTGAAATTCCAAACACTACTCTAGATTTTTGATCTTTGCTTTTTGGTATTTGTTATCAATTTTGTACCTTTAAGAACCCAATCTTCAGTACGCATTTTTACTTAGGAACAAGATTACTGGCTTGACTGCTCTCTCCCCCTTTGGACTCTCCTTTTTCTCCACCAGGTCGCCTGTGTCTCTTTCCTAGCGCTTCTCTTCTCGACCCAACTCTGAATCTCTGTGTGTTCTAGATGGTTGAGAACACTTAGGGAACTGATTACTGGCTGGATCTGTCTCTTTCCTTTTGATTGCCCCCTTTTATCCTCCTGGCCACCTCTGTCTCCTTACTCCCGTTTCTATTCTCTGCATAACTCATGAACATCTCTGAGCAGTCCAGCTGTGAAGTGCACATAAGGAAGTGACTACTGGCTACCTTGCTCTCTCTATTGATTCCACTTCATCTCATTCAGGTCATCTGTAACTCCCTCCTCCCTCTTCTCTTCTCCATGTAACTCTGTGAGTC
>SJYC01127823.1:5000-19111 GCA_006408675.1 Madoqua kirkii | reverse complement strand
CACCCTTATGGCAGAAAGTGAAGAGGAACTAAAGAGCCTCTTGATGAAAGTGGAGAGTGAAAAAGTTGGCTTAAAGCTCAACATTCAGAAAACGAAGATCATGGCATCCAGTCCCATTGCTTCATTGGAAATAGATGGGGAAACAGGGGAAACAGTGTCAGACTTTATTTTGGGGGGCTCCAAAATCACTGCAGATGGTGATTGCAGCCATGAAATTAAAAGACACTTACTCCTTGGAAGAAAAATTATGAACAACCTAGATAGCATATTCAAAAGCAGAGGCATTACTTTGCCGACTAAGGTCCGTCTAGTCAAGGCTATGGTTTTTCCTGTGGTCATGTATGGATGTGAGAGTTGGACTGTGAAGAAGGCTGATCACCGAAGAGTTGATGCTTTTGAATTATGGTGTTGGAGAAGACTCTTGAGAGTCCCTTGGACTGCAAGGAAATCCAAACAGTCCATTCTGAAGGAGATCAACCCTGGGATTTCTTTGGAAGGAATGATGCTAAAGCTGAAACTCCAGTACTTTGGCCACCTCATGTGAAGAGTTGACTCATTGGAAAAGACTCTGATGCTGGGAGGAAATGGGGGCAGGAGGAGAAGGGGAGGGCGGAGGATGAGATGGCTGGATGGCATCACTGACTCGATGAACGCGAGTCTGAATTAACTCTGGGAGTTGGTGATGGACAGGGAGGCCTGGCATGCTGCTATTCGTGGGGTCACAAAGAGTCGGACAGGTGAGGTCATAAGATATTTGTCTTTTTTGTCTGACTTAATTGGGCTTCCATTGTGGCTCAGCTGGTAAAGAATCTGCCTGCAGTGCAGAAGACTGGGGTTTGATACCTGGGTTGAGAATATCCCCTGGAGAAGGGAAAGGCTATCCACTCTAGTATTCTGGCTTAGAAAATTCCACGGACTTTATAGTTCATGGGGTCATAAAGAGTCAGACACGACTGAGATAACTTAGTACGATAGTCTCCAAGGCACATCCACAGTCCTGAAAATGACATTATTTCAATCGTTAAGGTATTTTCATTCAAGGTGGTCTGGCCAAAACTCTCTATGACTTTATAAGACTTATTTGCAAGTCTAAGACTTTCAGATTTCTCATAGAGATAACTTGGACTAGCAAGCTACTTTATTTCATTGGCTTATTATAAAGTAGAATTTTATTGAAGAACATAAATTTCTGGGAATTTCTCTAGTGGTCCAGTGGTTAGGAATCCATCTGCCAATGCAGGGGACGTGGGTTTGATCTCTGGTCCAGGAATTAGGATCCCATGTGCCTTGGGATCTTAAGTCAGGGGACATAACTAGTGAGCCTGTGTGTCCCAACCAGACAGTAGCCCGAGTACAGCAATGAAGAACCTGTTCACCTCATCAAAGACCCAGCACAGCCAAAAATAATAAATGAATAATTTAATTTTAAAAAGAGACTAATATAAAAAAGAATATAAGTTTCTTTTGAAGCACGTGCTCTATTTTAGTAGACACATGTTCTGTTTTCATATTATTGAACAAAAAATGAACAAAATAGTGTGAAAAAAACCCAGATTAGAGCAATGGGCACAGTGTTACTTTGTTTGTAAATCATAGCCCGTTCTCCACTCTCATCAGCTGTAAGAATCAAAGTTAATATTTGAAGGTTAGGTAATCTATGAAATTGAAGAATAGAAAGAATCTATATCAAAGTTATACTTTCAATGTCATGCTCATCATGTTGCCTATATAGATGTTTGGTATTTTCAGCAAAGATACTGTTACTTTAATCAAGTACAGGTCCTTAAGATCTACACATGTTAAATTTTTCTTCTACACAAATTGTCTTCAGTTTTAGTAAGCCATTAACTCAAATTGAAACCTGAAAATTTAAGTTTGGGGAGATTAAATTGCAAAAGATTTCATTAGAATATCTTAACAGGTAAAAGCAATCAACCTTCCATCATAATCCTGTATACTAATTTAATTTTTCCACAATATTTTCATCATATCTTCAAAACTTTGAAAAACAAAACTGCTTAAAAAATTCAACAAATATGTTAAACTGATATATCTGAGGTGAAAATCATAAATGTAATTGATATTTTTGAGTATTAGCTTTCAGAGAATAGCAAATAATTTAAATATCAAAGATTTCTAGTCCGATACACAGTTCTATGAGAATGTTTTTGCAGGCTATATATGGAAAATTTATTGGAGAAAAGCAAAATGAAGCAAATAAACAAGACTAATGTTTTACTTTTCAGTACATGCAAACATGATTTAGGCAGCGCAGTATCTAAGCAATGCTTAGTACTAAGAAATGGCCTAAATATTTTATTTCAAACTATAAAATAATCATAACTTGATATTATAATACTGTATTTGATCATGTTCTCTAAAGAATAGAGGAGGAAAGAATTACAGATATTGGGATAGCTTTGAAAATAAGAATCCACATATATGCTTAGAGTCTGAAAAATCAGATGACATTTATCTGCTTCTCTTTAGTATTCAATACTTCATTTCTGTTTAGTGTTCATGGGAATCCATTTCTGGCAAGTTTCCAAATCATTTTTTAAAATGAAATTTTAAAAGGTTTAAAAAAATTATAGAAATAATATGTGCTTATTTTAGAAACACTGGAAAACTTACTAAAGTAAGATAAAACAATGACCCAAATCTTTCCCAGATAGAACTATATTTCATATTTTAAAAAAAATTTGCTTTGGTGATGGCATTATTGTTTTTACTTTGTAGTTATTGGACTGTAAGGAGATCCAACCAGTCCATTCTAAAGGAGATCAGTCCCGGGTGTTCATTGGAAGGACTGATGTTGAAGCTGAAACTGCAATATTTTGGCCACCTGATGTGAAGAGCTGACTCATTTGAAAAGACCCTGATGCTGGGAAAGATTGAGGGCAAGAAAAGAAGGGGACGACAGAGGATGAGATGGTTGGAAGGCATCACCGACTCAATGGACATGAGTTTGGGTAAACTTCAGGAGTTGGTGATAGACAGGGAGGCCTGGTGTGCTGTGGTTCCTGGGGTTGCAAAGAGTCGGACACAACTGAGCAATTGAACTGAACTGAACTGTTTCTATTTTAGGTCTTTATTTTCTGAACAGTGTTACCCTTGCAGGAAGAGCTTGCAATACAGAAGAAAGGACAACATTACTCCTCTTTAGGGGCTTCCCTGGTGGTGCGGTGGCAAAGAATGCAGGAGACATGGGTTGGATCCCTGGGCCTAGAAGATGCCCTGGAGGAAGGCCTGACAATCCACTGCAATATTATTGTCTGGAGAATCTCATGGAAAGAGGAGCCTGGCAGATTACAGTTCACAGCCTCTCAAAGAATCAGACACAACCTGACTGAAGTGACTTAACGTGTGCACACACAGGGGCCTAAACCAGGCAAGGCGTAAAACAGTAAGGAATGCAAAAGAAGGAGGCTTTTTACTTGAACAGGCTGGCTTTTTTAACTTAAGCTACACATGTTTGTTTAGTGATGTTAGGGTGAGGGACTCTACTCCAAGTTTCCACTCAGAGACCTGGGTGCACAAGGCTCAACTTCCTAAACACCGCCAATGTCCATGACAAGCAAGAAATAACCTGGGAATCCCATGTAAGCTTTTCACTGCCTGAGTGGGAAAGCAACGTGCATCACAGCCGCCTTTTTTTTTTTTTGATGGAAATAGTCACTTGGTCTTCCCCAGTGGCAAGGGGCCTAAGAGACATGAACGAAAAAATAGAATATTTGGTGGGCATCACAATCTCTGGGCTTCCCCCAGTGGCTCAGGGATACAGAAGCCACCTGCAATGCAGGAGATGCCAGTTTGATCCCTGGGTCGGGAAGATCCCTGGAGGAGGGCACAGCAACCCACTCCAGGATTCTTGCCTGGAGAATCCCATGGACATAGGAGTCTGGTGAGTGTGGCAAAGAGTTGGATGTGACTGAGCATGCATGCACAAGAGAAGCTGAGGATAATAAAATATGAGTTGTGTTTAATATATTAATGGTACATCTCTACAAAAATGGTGTCATATTTTTGCCTCTAGTTTGCTGGAACCACATCACTCATGTGCTCATGTTCAGCAGCTTTCAGTTCCTAAACAACAAAACCCAGGCAACTTAATATTATAAAATTCACAGCATCTGACCCTCACTTGTATGTCTTGTCTCATCACTATTCACTCCCCTACCTGACATCTTATGCATTTAAAGCACTTTTAGTTTCCTCAAACACCATGCTGCCTTTTTATTTTTTTCCCAGTGTTTTTGCTTAAACATTTTCTGTATGGATTGTCTTTCAAATTGCCAGTTTTTTTTTTTCCCCCAGAACACACCAACATGTGATTAAACCTAGTCACTGCTTAAGACTCAGCTCAGTTCAGTTAAGTTCAGTCACTCAGTCGTGCCTGACTCTTTGCGACCCCATGAATCACAGCACACCAGACCTCCTTGTCCATCACCAACTCCCGGAGTCTTCTCAAACTCACGTCCAATGAGTCAGTGATGCCATCCAGCCATCTCATCCTCTATCGTCCCCTTCTCCTCCTGCCCCTAACCCCTCCCAGCATCAGGATCTTTTCCAGTGAGTCAACTCTTCCCATGAGGTGGCCAAAGTATTGGAGTTTTAGCTTCAGCATCAGTCCTTCCAGTGAACACCCAGGACTGATTTCCTTTAGAATGGACTGGTTGGATCTCCTTGCAGTCCAAGGGACTCTCAAGAGTCTTCTCCAACACCACAGTTCAAAAGCATCAATTTTTTGGTGCTCATCTTTTATTCACAATCCAACTCTCACATCCATATATGACCACCGGAAAAACCATAGCCTTGACTAGATGGATCTTGTTGGCAAAGTAATGTCTCTGCTTTTGAATATGGTATCTAGGTTGGTCATAACTTTTCCTTCCAAGGAGAAAGTGTCTTTTAATTTCATGGCTGCAGTCACCATCTGCACTGATTTTGCAGCCCCCCAAAATAAAATCTGATACTGTTTCCCCATCTATTTCCCATAAAGTGATGAGACCAGATGCCATGATCTTAGTTTTCTGAATGTTGAACTTTAAGCCAACTTTTTCACTCTTCTCTTTCACTTTCATCAAGAGGCTTTTTAGTTCCTCTTCACTTTCTTCCATAACGGTGGTGTCATCTGCATATCTGAGGTGATTGATATTTCTCCCAGCAATCTTGATTCCAGCTTGTGCTTCTTCCAGCCCAGCATTTCTCATGAGTTACTCTGCATATAAGTTAAATAAGCAGGGTGACAATATACAGGTTTGATGTACTCCTTTTCCTATTTGGAACCAGTCTGTTGTTCCACGTCCAGTTCTAAGTGTTGCTTCTTGACCTGCATACAGGTTTCTCAAGAGGCATGTCAGGTGGTCTAGTATTCCCATCTCTTTCAAAATTTTGTACAGTGTGACTGGTGATAGAAGCAAGGTCCAGTGCTGCAAAGAACAATATTGTACAGGAACCTGTATTGTTAGGTCCATGAATCAAGGCAAATTGGAAGTTGTCAAACAAGAGACAGCAAGAGTGAAAGATGACATTCTAGGAATGTCATTCTAGGAATAATTCTAGGAATCAGTAAAATAAAATGAACTGGAATGGGTGAAGTTAACTCAAGTGACCATTATATCTACTACTGTGGGCAGGAATCCCTTAGAAGAAATGGAGTAGCCATCATGGTCAACAAGAGTCCAAAATGCAGTACTTGGATGCAATCTCAAAAACAACAGGATGATCTCTGTTTGTTTCCAAGGAAAACCATTCAATATCATGGTAATCCAAGCCTATGCCCCAACCAGTAATGCTGAAGAAGCTGAAGTTTAATGGTTCTATGAAGATCTACAAGACCTTTTAGAACTACCACCCAAAAAAGATGTCCTTTTCATTATAGGGGACTGGAATGCAAAAGACTCAGCTCAGGTGCCATATTTTCCTGGCCTGGACCAGTTGGTATAACAATTAGAACTGGACATGGAACAACAGACTGGTTCCCAATAGGAAAAAGAGTAACACCTTGTACATATCTCCACCCTTAGACTACTAGGTCATAATAAACTTTTACACGATGTTCCCATCTTCCAGATGGTGAACTTTCCTAGGCCAGAGATTAGGTCTAACTCATCTTTTAGAGCCCTAGGATCTACCATAGTAATCCATTCATGTTTTTTATATTTTTTAATTAAAAGATAATCACAATATTGTGATGATTTTTGCCATACGTTCACATGAATCAGCATTAAATATACATGTGTCCCCTCCCTCTTGAACCCCCCTTCCGCCTCTCTTCCTGTCTCACCACTCTAGGTTTTCACAGAGTGTTGGCTTTGGGTTCCCTGCATCATATATCAAATTCCCACTGGCTATCTGTTTTACATATGGTAATGTATATGTTTTAATGCTCTTCTCTCATATCATCCCTTCCCCCACTGTGTCCAAAATAGCTAGGACATGGAAGCAACGTAGATGTCCACTGACAGATGAATGGATAAGGAAGTTGTGGTAAATAAACACAAAGGAATATTACTCAGCTATAAAAAGGAACACATTTGAGTCAGTTCTAATGAGCTGAATGAACCTAGAGCCCATTATACAGAGTGAAGTAAGTCAGAAAGTGAAAGATAAATATCATATATTAACACATATGTATGGAATTTAGAAAGATGTTACTGATAATCCTAATTGTAGGGCAGCAAAGGAGACAAGACATAGTTTATGGTTTTGAAAGTTGAAAAATTGGAATGGATAGGTGGAATACCTTCAAAATATTTTCTTTTTTCTTTCCCACGGTCCCTGAAGGACATGCTTCAAGCCTTCTTCTCTGTCAGCTTTGTTGTTTTTATTCCATGTAGGCTAAAGTTAGAAGTTACAGACATATTAACACAGACTGAGTTTTAAGTAGGAGGAGATTCTGTACTATGTTTCAA
The DNA here is from genome assembly GCA_006408675.1 of Madoqua kirkii. Taxonomy (NCBI): domain Eukaryota; kingdom Metazoa; phylum Chordata; class Mammalia; order Artiodactyla; family Bovidae; genus Madoqua; species Madoqua kirkii. Next base: position 12,194 of record SJYC01127823.1, on the reverse strand, counting down.
GGGTTGCTTTCTGCTCCTTGGTACAAGGGGTCAGTTAGCTTTAAAGTGAACCTCGGGTAGACACATTATGCTCCTTCTCACCCTAGTAGGCCTTTCAAACGATTACGCCTTTCCAAGAGCCAGAAGTGCAGATTCTATGAAAAATGAATTATTAATGTCTGATTTTCACAGCAATAGAATAATTTTACCCAATGAGTAGCATTTCTTCCACGCTTTCAGACATTCTTTCTTAATATAAAATCCTGACCCTTCGGTAAGGTGTCGTTTTGAATCACAGATTTGCTGACTTTAATAAACACACTGTCGTTACTTTCAATCAGCACAGAAGTTTTGTTTGGAAAGTTTATGGTTAGATTAGAATCAAAATTACATGGGAATAGTGATAAATAAATATACAAATAAGACTAAACATTTTCTGTGTAGCAAGTTTAGTTTCCAGATAAATTCAAATAGAGTTTTTTTCCCTGAAAAAAGACTCTCTCTGTGTAAGTGTAAATCTCTATTTGGCAAAGGGGAGACTTACATACAATAAGAGACCATGCCAAGCTTTGTCTCTTCTTCAGTTTTATTTGACATCCTCCAACCACTCATGAACACAATTATACTATTTGCTGCCTGTTTTGCATAGCACACAGATAATTTAACTCAGATATAGTTGAAAAATCTCTACTTCTGATTTGGCATTTAAAAATCAAACCATTACAAAATTTAAACATATCAGTTTTAAATTGTTAACTAACATTTGTAAATGAATTTCAAGACTATCAATTACATGGTCATCTTTAAAAGATATTCAGTTTTCATTTGCTTGCTATTCTAATTGCTATTTGCTGAAATGATGAGAAGCTTTTGTTTCTTTCCAGTCATCCCAGTCATTTCTATGAACTCAAGGCAGGCTAGTTACAGGTTCTAAATATTCGGAGAGCAATTTAGTATTTGTCTAGGGGTGATTTTCCCCCCATAAATTTAGTACTGTACATATTGGACAACTTGCTTATTTTTGGAATTGGTACATGCACAGTAGTAAGTTCTCTAGACTAATTTTTCTGTATGGCTGAGCACCATGGTAATTCATTGAACTGCCTTTTAGAAGGTCATATATCAAGCCAGAAAAGAAGGAAGAAAATGATTTTCAAGCTTATCAGATAATCAAAAACCAAATACAGTGCCTCATTCTAACAAAGATTACTACAATTATGAAGATAATGTGAATCATGGCCCTAAACAAATATAACCTCCACTAGAAGAGATTTCCTGTGTTGGTTCTAAAAGGAAAGCCATCTACAGGACACCTCTTGATGGCAAAAGAGAAGCCCATGAGCTGCATCAATGCCAGAGATACTCAATGCAATGGAGATTGTTTCAGTGATTATGATTTATCACATGGAGTTTCACAAGAGCTCCACCAAGGTCCAGGGCATTGAAAAATTCTTTCTTGTTGCTACTTTCCAGCCTGAAATGAGTTGCATGGTCTCTGGGAGGCTTTAGAGTACCACCAATCAATTATCTTTACTCATGGTTTACCAATTTTAATCTTCCTTTCCTAAAGTATTTCTGGTAGCTGAGGTGGTAAAGAATCTGCCTGCAATGCAGGAGACCCAGGTTGAATCTCTGGGTCAGGAAGATACCTTGGAGAAGAGAATGGCTACCCACTCCAGTATTTCTTGCCTGGAAAATTCTGCGGACAGAGGAGCCTGGAGGGCTACAGTCCATGGGGTTGCAAAGAGTCAGACGTGACTGAACGATTTTCACTTCACTTTTTTGTAAAGTATGCAATAACTTTAGAGAAGAAGGACTATCCAAAAGTTGTTTACCAATATAAATCATGATACACTATTTTCACAATAAAGTGTTAGGCATTTTGATAAAGGGCATAAATTATAAATCATGACCCTTGACCTTAAATGTTACTTTCTATCTAGTTAGACACAGGACATAAAAAACATGAATGTCACCTAAAGAGGAAGAGACTCCATCAGTCTTCATTTTTCTTTCCTATATTAACTTGAGCTAACTTTTTAAGTTTAGCCACATCTTCTCTGACATTTTCACATTCAAACCTCTGTTTCATGCTTTTTGTATGACAATCAGAATAGTGGATGGTTTCATGTATAAATTTTCAAGCAGAATGAAGTAGGAATAATTATCTATTTACAGATGAGATAGAGAGAGCTCACTATATGGAGATAACTGAGCCCCCAGCACCCAGCTAGCTCACTACTGAGTCCTGACTCTAGCACAGGTCTACTGGGAGGGTCTGAAGAGACAGGACACAGTGCAGGTGTGTGACACTCAGGGAGGGGGTGTACCAATGATGAGAGGTAGGCATTAGAGGTGATAGAAGTGAGAAGATATGCAGGGAAGATGCCCAGAGAGGTTAGGGATGAAGGCGGCCAGCAGCATGTAAGTCTGTCCCAGTCGTATCCACATACTGCCTTGGGAATCTTCCAAATCCCCTACCTCCTAAGTGGCTCTGTCATTTCAAGTAGCAGTAACCCTAGGCAGCAACACAGAACAGAGCGAGCCAGGATTTGGAGTCTTATAGAGCTCAATGCCTGGTGGCTCAGCTGGTAAAGAACTGACCTGCCAATGCAGGAGATGCCGAACAGTCGGGTTTAAACCCTGGGTTGGGAAGATCCCCTGGAGAAGGAAATGGCAACCTACTCCAGTACTCCTGCCTGGAAAATTTCATGGACAGAGGAGGTTGGCAGGCAGGCTACAGGCCATGAGATCACAGAGTCAGACATGACTGAGTACACAAGCATAAGACAGGACAGGACAGAGCTTGATGCAAATTCTTATTTCCTCAATTATCATGTATGGGTTATTAATCAAGTTAATAATTTCACTGAGTGCTAGTTTTTTATTTTGTAAAGCTTTTATGGTATTTACCTTTCTGTAATTTAATTGAAACAGAAAGCACTTAGCAGTGCCTGTTACTTAGTTCATACTCAATAAATAGTAGCTTTCTTTCTGCTTTCTGTTGCTCACTCTTTTCCCCTCTCCCTCCTGCCACCAACTAAAACTTTCTGATCACTTTTTATTCAGGAGCTTCCAAGTGACAGAGGCACCTGTGCATGGTTCCTCCCAACTTAGAAAGGCAAACAAAATGACATCTAAGAGTCCTGACTTTTTAGTTATACCAAATAAATAGAGCTTCATACAAAGTGGTGCAGACATTACAAAATGACAGATGTGGAGATGAGGCCCCGGGGCAGCAATGTCAAATGGGAAGGGCCACATGCCCCAAATGCGCTCCTCCTCCTTTGTTCACCTCTTGGCAAGTTCCATCATTATTCACCCAACTGCACAAAACAATAGCATTGTTACTGTGCACTGGGCTTCTCTGGTGGCTCACGTAATAAAGAATCTGCCTGCAATGTGGTAGACCCAGGTTCGATCCCTGGATCGGGAACATCCCCTGGAGAAGGGAATGGAAATCCACTCCAATGTTCTTGTCTGGAGAATTCCATGGGCAGGCTACAGTCCATGGTGTTGCAAGAGAGTCAGACATGACTGAGTGAATAACACTTTACTACACTGTGCATTCATCTTTATCTTACAGCAGCATGCGCATTCATTTAGTTTTTTAAAAAAGAATATGTGCATTTTTATTTATTTTTAAATTTTTGCCTGTACCCCATGGCCTGTGGGAACTTAGTTTCCCATTAAGGGTTGAACCTGAGTCCCCTGCATTGGAAGGCAGAGTCTTAACCGCTGGACTGCCAGGAGAATCCATCACTAGACATTCTTGACTGTGAAATCCTTCTGGTAACATCCTCCACTCTGATTTCTTTGGCAGCATACGCTCTAGTTTTTCAATCTTTTCAATGACATTGCCCTTTCCTTCATTTCTCCTGCAGTGTTCTAACAATCACTAGAGGAATTCTTTGAGGCCCAGCTCTGGCCTCACTTCTCTATTTCTACTCTGGGGTCCATTCAACCCTTTGGCTTTAAGTATTCTCTGTTTGTTGCTGACCACCTGATTTCTACCTCTAGGCCCCAACCCTCCTCTGTGCTCCATGTTCATAGAACCTCTTCCCATCTAACTTCCATAGATGATGTCTGTTGGGAACTTCAACCTACATGACTCAAATAGAACTTTCACTCTTGCTTTCCACTGATTTCCTCTCTAGTCTTTGTCTTCTCAATAAATGGAAAAAACATAACTCTCCTTAATTCATTTTTTTCCTCCACACCTTAGAGCCTTCCATTATAATGCTAACCTGGATCTGGGATCCTTTGACATCAACTCTGCTGCCACCAACATCAACTTCGTCACTCTCCCTTCTCCTACAGGAGCCTTCTAACTGGTCTGTCTGGTTCTGCTGCTGCTCCCTCCCAGTGCAGTCTACCTATAGATGCCAGAGTAATCTTTTAAAAGAGTAGATCAATCATACTCCTTCATTTTTGTTCTAATAGCTCTGCTGTTGTAAAAATTTTGAACTCTTTATCAAGGCCTATAAAACTAGCAGGATCCTTTCACCTTGATCTTATGACAACCTTCCACACTGCTTTACCCCTTGCTCAATATATTATAGTCTCTCTAGCTACCTTTCTGTGCCTCAGTTATGTCAAACTCTTTCATCCTTCAGTGTCTTAGAAATCTACCTGGAACACTCTTCCTGTTTCATTGTATGAGTATTTCCTTCCTCTTCATCTGATTCCAGCACTAACATCATCCCTTCTGAAACTTTTGTACTTGACTTTATAAAGTAGCCTCTTCCCAAGTGAGTTTTATTTACAGTGTCCTTGTAGTTTCCCTCCTGCCATCAATGAAAATGATTCATATCTTCATTGTCATTTTTAATTACTGTTTTCTTTCAACTCCCTTCAGATGAGGGTCTGGCCCTCTTCCCTAGGACTTCCCTGCTGGCTCAGATGGTAAAGCGTCTTACTTACAATGAGAGAGACCTGGGTTTGATCCCTGAGTTGGGAAGATACTCTGGAGAAGGAAATGGCAACTCACTCCAGTACTCTTGCCTGGAAAATCTCATGGACAGAGGAGCCTGGTAGGCTACAGTCCATGGGGTCACAAAGAGTTGGACATGACTGAACGACTTCACTTTCTTTCTTTTTTTTTCTCCTTCTTTCCCAACTAGAATATAAGCTCCAGGAGGGCAAGGACCATATCTGATTTTTCACCACTGTATGTCAAACATCAGCACAGAATCTTTCCTCAGGATTTAAGCACTCCTGTTTCAGCTGCTGCCGCTAAGTTGCTTCAGTCGTGTCCGACTCTGTGCAACCTCACAGACAGCAGCCTACCAGGCTCCTCTGTCCAGGGGATTTTCCAGGCAAGAGTACTGGAGTGGGTCACCATTGCCTTCTCCACCTATTTCAGCACCTAGTACATATTTGTTGAATGAATAAATGAATGTATGAATGGGTCACTGCCTTTTCCTTAACCCTATAGCTAATGTACCTTCAAGTTAACACCCTATTTTGTAACCCCTTAAATCACTGTCCATCCCCATTTTCACTGCCTTAATTCAGGTCACCATCATCTCTTGCTAGAATTAATGTAATTTGTCACCAGAACAAGGATTCTCTTCTGAATAGTTGTGGACTGGGGGCATCTTCAAGTTAACTTAAAATAAGAAGAAAAAAAAAGTCTGACATGGATTAACTTGATTGACTTTAGTATCTTCATGCAGCTAAGATGACACATGTGAGACAGGTAATCTGATGCATCAAGCTTACCTCAAAAGAGTTTTTTCAAAAACTAAGTGAGCTACAAGAAACTAGCAGTTTCAAAAACTGTGACATAAATCACCTTGTTCTGGAAATACGTGGCTTTTATAGACCTAGAATCATCTCCTCTTGTGCACTCTTAGGACTTGTCTCTCTACCACTGGACTTTCCTGGTATTTGTGCATCTTTCCCGTGTCCAGCAGCAAACAAATACTTAGAAAAACATGGATTTTATATATCATCCTGGAGACAGATGAAAAGAATTCTGGGACCAAGTGAAGAAGGGTAACTACAGGAAGGGTGGGCTTCTCAGATGACTTGCTGGTAAAGAGAATAGCTTTATCTCCTGCCAATGCAGGAGACACAGGTTGGATCCCTGGGTCAGGAAGATCCTCTGGAGAAGGAAATGGCTTCCCCCTCCAGTATTCTTGCCTGGAGAATTCCATGGACAGAGGATCTGGGTGGGCTATAGCCCGTGGGGTGGAAAAGATTAGGACACAACTTAGTTATTAAACAACAAACACAACAACAACACAGGGAAGTCATGCTTAACGTATTGAAATGCAGAGTGGAAGGCCATTACAGGCTTAAGTAAGGGGGCATTCTGCACCCTGTGATCTAAGGAAAGGTCCAAACAGTCCTCTAATTCCTGCCAAAACTATTCTAAATTATATTATGACAGCTGGCCTTAAGGCATCCAGTCCTGTTTCTCTCCAGTTCTTTCTGCACACTTCCACTAGAGTAATCTTTCAAAAATTTGCCATTTTAGAAGTATTTCTTGGTGCCTCATAGAGTGTTAGTATAAACACTTTACCCGGTATAAAATCCTTCAAATGTTAAGTGATAGTCGATCAGCAATCACTTGTGTCTGACTGTTGCAACTCCACGGACTGACACGCTCCAGGCTCCTCTGTCCATGGAATTCTCCAGGCAAGAATACTGGAGTGGGTTGCAGTTCCCTTCTTCAGGGGATCTTCCTGACCCATGGATCAAACCTAGGTCTCCTGCTTTGCAGGCAGATTCTTTTCTGTCTGAGCCACCAGGGAAGCCCCAAAAGCCCTTCGAGATTTGACCCTTTACTCCTCCAGCTGGCTGTTAGCAATGCAACTCATACACGTGCTTGAGTCATGCTCTGGAGTACCAGGGACTTATATAACATATTTTTAATGCTCCACAGAGCCTGGTACATATTTTATACTCATTGAATAGTTTCTGAATGAACCACACACATTCAGATATCCTACTCCCGTCACCGCTTGCCTCTCCTGCTTATCTCTAATTACTATCAAGTGTTTTATTGTATCTTTTATCACAGCAATCAACCCAAAGAATATGAAGAATAATCTATAGCATAGATGGTCCAGTGAAAGATTTAACTGTTGAATATATGTTTGATGATCACATTTTGGCTACCTATATTCATTGTTTTATTTTTTTGGTTTCTCTTTCTCAAAACTAGTTTTGTAGGAATCTAGTCAAAATGATGGCTGATAATGGAAA
>SJYC01127822.1:0-12500 GCA_006408675.1 Madoqua kirkii | reverse complement strand
AAAACATTTATAAATGTATATTAATGAATATACTCATGAATTGATACATTAAACCATATTTTGAATTATCTTTTTAACTCAACATGAATCTATTTAAAATCTACTTATGCAGACACTATACTGGGTATTAGGTGGGATATGAATAAGTTTGAAGAAATAGACCCTGTTCACAAAGGTCTTGGAATGAAAACTAAAAAGTAAACATATTCAGGGAAACTAGAGAAAACATTAAAAATGGTGATGATTTCACAATTATACACCATCATTTGATTGCAAAATTGGTAAAGCAGTGAGAATTAATGGAATACTGAGAATATGTAAGCAACAAGATTTCTTTGAAGAGGTGAGATTGACGTAAAGCATGTAAAATAGGTCAATGAAAAACAAATAGTGCTCGTTGACGACCTTGTCTTTAGAGCAGTGATAATTCACTCATTATTCATGGTAGTTATACATCTACTCTGGAGGCAATGGGATATACATATTAACAAGACTGACAGCATTACAGAGATATTTTCCCATAGTTGCTTTTGCAGTTACTGAATCTTTACTATGTGCCAGGCACTGTGTTAAAGGCTTACATACTTCATTATCTAATCCTTGGATAAGTCTTAAAAAAGGTACTATACCTTGGTAGGTAGATTAGGAACAGAAGCTTAAAGAGGTTGCCCAAGGTCAGACTGCTGTAGAGTGGTGCTTTGCTGAGCTGGTATTGATTGCCTTGCTCAAAAGCTCCCTTTTTTCTCTTTCTATCTGCAGGGTTCCTAGGTCTTCATAGTAGCTACCAGCCTCTAACTCAAACATACCTTCAATGTTCAAGGAGTAGTTTTAAATTGCTCTGTAATCTTTCCTCAAGTGCGGATCAGTTTGGCAAGCATTAACTGAATAATTACTGTGTGCTAAATGCAGTGAAAAAAGCTTGTGAAGCTAATAAATATTCAAGGTTTCTAAGGACCCACGTTCTAGTAAGAGCAAAACTCAACAGTGGCTATAATATATAAGATATTAATATGCAAATAATGCATCTCCAGGGAGAGATGGACAAGAATTCAGAGGGAGAAAAGGTGGCATTTGACCTAAACTTTGAAGGATAACTTCCTTAGTTTTCCAGTTCCCCAAGGTTGACCAGGCTCTGGACCAAGCATAGTGGTTTCCGAGAACCTCTGGTTATGCAAGCTGACCAGAGTTAAAAGTTCTTATGGAGAAGTGATCAGAATATAAGGTGAGAAAATGAGTGGGAGTGAGATCATGAAAGGTGATCTTGAACGTCACAGTACAGATTTGACTTACACCTTGAAAGAAGTGGAGAGTCACAAAAAATTTTCATGTGAAGAGTCTCTTGATGGGGCATTTTTTGAGGGGGGAGAATAAAGAAAGAGTGAAACAAAAAGCAAGCTAAGAGATAAAATAGAGATGCTGAAATAGAAAGAAGTTCACAGAGGAAGTGTTTAGAAGATACAGTTAATACAACATGCTGGCTGATGGACTGGGGAGAAATTCAGAACAATGTTGAGTTTTCTACTTTGGGGGATTGGCAGGATGGCAGAGGGAGACAAGAGATACATGAAGAGAAGTCATTTGGGGCCAGGATGTTATTTTTGTGTATTTAAAAGTGTATTTCAAGTATGAAAGAATTTGTTGGTTTCTGAACAAATGAAGTAAAAGAAAGCAGTGGTATAAGGGAGCAAAAATACTTTTATTACAGTAATGCGTAATTTGGACAACATGGCTTAATATAAGAGCCCAAAGAAACTGCTAATGAACCTGCAGTTAGGGAGATGTATCTAATCGTCAAGGCAGCTTTGTCAGGGTGGACCCATGTGGGAAGTCTGTTTAGAAATGAGTAACAGTTTGGCTGACTGGAAGTTGAAAACAGAAGAGCAGGTTGTCTATTGGAACAAGGTTTCCAAAGATGAGGGGAGTGATGTCTACAGCACAGGTGATGAGATTAGCTTTGTAGATTAAGTCAGCAGATCATGGCATAGACATTGGTTAAAGTACCTACCTTGTCCCAGGCACTAAGCTAGGTTATGCGGATACAGATGGGACCCAGAGAGACATGGCCTTTGCCTTCATGGAGCAGTGCAATACGGGATGTAGACAAAACTTTTAACACATGGTTAAAAGTTAAGTTAAGTTAAGTTATGAGGAGAGAAACAAAGGGCTAAAATGGAAAATAACTGGATAGGGTATGGATAGGGAAGGCAGTGACTGAATCATCAGGGAAAACCTGTCTCTGAGAAGATGATATTTAAGCTGTAATATGATGGACAGAAAGAATAAGTAATGTATGTGAAGAGCAGGGAGAGCTGTGCTAGAAAAAAAACTTTATGTTGAGAGTTTAGCTAAGCTATTGATCTTCCCAGGTGACTCAGTGATAAAGAACCTGCCTGCCAATGCAGAAGACACAAGAGACATGGGTTTGATCCCTGGGTGGGGAAGATCCCCTGGTGAAGGGAGTGGCAACCAACTCTAGAATACTTGCCTGAAAAATTCCATGGACAGAGAACCCTGATGGGCTATAGTCCACGAGGTGGCAAACAGGTGGATGTGACTGAGCATGTATTTCTTGGATTCCATGGTACTGTTACCTTGGCATCCATTTTGTTTGGCCAAGTGGCCTTCAGAAACTTTAAACTGACACCAGCCCCCTCGTGCAAGCACATGCCCTAGATAACAGCCAGGGTTGCAAGAAAATGAAAGTTTCTGATATGAGTTCACCAACAGTCCTTGAGATCAGCAGTCTCCCCACCACCCAGGACCTTTCCTTGTGTGACATGGATAAGATCCCCGTGGAGCTAACCAAATCCACTCTTTTGGCTTCAACTGAATAATTCAGCCTTAGCTAGTGAAGCCCCAAACATTCCACTCACAGACCCTAACAAAGTATGTGCCCCATGTCCCACTGCTCTCACAGTCTGCACTCTGCCCTGACCTCCCCATGTGACCCCTTAAATATGCTATGTACCTCCCCCAGGACCTATGAGTAGGAAACTTTTCTATTTCATTTTCTCTTGTGGGTTATTGTTGAACAAGACATCATCTGGCAGTTTGTGCTCCCCTTAACAAATACTAATTTAACAAAGTCATAGCAAATTCCTTAGCATTTGCAAAGCTTCTGTGGTAGAAACTGAACACCAAACATGGAACAATGGACTGCCAGCAATTGGAGAACTCAGCAGTGGTCACAAGACTGAAAAAGGTCAGGTTTCATTTCAATCCCAAAGAAAGGCAATGCCAAACAATGTTCAAACTACCGCACAATTACACTCATCTCACACGCTAGCAAAATAATGCTCTAAATTCACCAAACGAGGCTTTGATAGTACATGAATTGAGAACTTCCAGATGTTCAAGCTGGATTTCGAAAAGGCAGAGGAACCAGAGATCAAATTGCTAACATCTGCTGGATCATAGAAAAAGCAAGAGAGTTTCGGAAAAAAACACCTGCTTCTGCTTTATTGGCTATGTCAAAGCCTTTGACTGTGTGGATCACAACAAACTGTGGAAAATTCTTAAACAGATGGGAATATCAGGCCACCTTACCTGTCTCCTGAGAAATTTGTATGCAGGTCAAAAAGCAACAATTAGAATTGAACACGATATAACAGACTGGTTCCAAACCGGGAAAGGAGTATGTCAAGGTTGTATATTGTCACCCTACTTATTTAACTTTTATGCAGAGAACATCATGCACAATGCCAGACTGGATGAAGCAAAAGCTGGAATCAAGATTTCCACGAGAAATATCAACAGTCTCAGATATGCTGATGACACCACCCTTATGTCAGAAAGTGCAGAGGAACTAAAGAGCCTCTTGATGAAAGTGAAAGGGGAGAGAGGAAAAAGCTGACTTAAAATTCAACATTCAAAAAAACAAAGATCATGGCATCCAGTCCCGTCAGTTCAGTTCAGGACAGTGGCTCAGTCGTGTCCGACTCTTTGCGACCCCATGAATCGCAGCATGCCAGGCCTCCCTGTCCATCACCATCTCCTGGAGTTCACTCAGACTCACATCCTTCAAATCCGTGATGCCATCCAACCATCTCATCCTCTGTCATCCCCTTCTCCTCCTGCCCCCAATCCTTCCCAGCATCAGAGTCTTTTCCAATGAGTCAACTCTTCTCATGAGGTGGCCAAAGAATCAGAGTTTCAGCTTTAACATCATTCCTTCCAAAGAAATCCCAAGGCTGATCTCCTTCATGATGGACTGTTTGGATTTCCTTGCAGTCCAAGGGACTCTCAAGAGTCTTCTCCAACACCACAGTTCAAAAGCATCAATTCTTCGGCATTCAGCTTTCTTCACAGTCCAACTTTCACATCCATACATGACCACAGGAAAAACCATAGCCTTGACTAGATGGACCTTAGTTGGCAAGGTAACATGTCTGCTTTTCAATATGCTATCTAGGTTGGTCATAATTTTTCTTCCAAGGAGTAATCATCTTTTAATTTCATGGCTGCAGTCAGCATCTGCAATAATTTTGGAGCCCCAAATCCCATCATTTCATGGCAAATAGATGGGAAAAAAATGACAAGACTATTTTCCTGGGCTCCAGAATCACTATAGATGGTGACTACAGCCATGAAATTAAAAGGCACTTTCCCTTTGGCAGAAAAGCTATGACCAACCTAGACAGAATATTAAAAAGCAGAGACATTATTTTGCCAGCAAAGGTCCATCGAGTCAAAGCTATGGTTTTTCCAATAGTCATGTATGAAAGTGAGAGTTGGACCATAAAGGAAGGTTAGAGTCAAAGAATTGATGCTTTTGAACTGTGGTGTTGGGGTAGACTCTTGACAGTTCCTTGAACTGCAAGGAGATCAACCTGGTCAATCCTAAAGGAAATCAGTCCTGAATATTCATTAGAAGGACTGATGGTGAAGCTGAAGGTCCAATACTTTGGCCACCTGATGTGAAGAACTGACTCACTGGAAAAGACCCTCATGTTGGGAAAGACTGAAGGCAGGAGAAGGGGACGAAAGAGGATGAGGTGGTTGGATGGCATCAGTGGCTCAACGGACATGAGTTTGAGCAAGCTCCGGGAGTTGGTGATGGACAGGGAAGCCTGGCATGCTGCAGTCCATGGGGTTGCAAGGAGTTGGACACTGAACTAACTAATTGACTGGTAGAAAAGACCCCGATAAGTTAAAGGAACTGAAAAGAGGTAAGTAAGTGTGTGATCACACAGGACTTTTAAAGTCATCATAATGAAGTTTGATTTTATCAATGGACAGCCACTGAAAGATGGCATAATCATATCTATTTCAGTATCATCCTTGTCATATGGAGAAGGATGTAGATGGCATTACAGTAAAAACAGCAAAATGAGGTAGATCATTGTTAGTAGATTATTCTAGGTAAGAGATGGAGTGCCCTGAGTCTGGTCATTGTGGAGACAGAAAAATGAATGGGTTCAGCACATGTGGGACTTGCTGATGGATTGATATAGAGTGAGGGTAAGAAAGGAACTAAATCTGATTCCTGGGTTTGGTGCCATTGAGTGAGGTGATAAAGATAAGTGATCCAGAAGACACAAGGAAGTAGAAATGTGAGACAGAGTGTAGACAGTGAGTTTGGAGATGCAATTTTGGGATTGATCAGTCTGTAAGTGGCATTCAAATCTCTGTGACTATGTGAGTAAGAGGTGGAACAGTGTTGCAAATAACGAGAAAGAAAAGGAGTTAGTTTGGTTATCCATATAGATGGGTTTCCCTTGTGGCTCAACAGTAAAAAAAAATTCCACCTGCCAATTCAGGAGACCCAGGTTTGATCCCTGGGTCAGTAAGATCCACTGGAGAACAGAATGGCTACCCACTCCAGTATTCTTGCCTGAAGAGTTCCATGGACAGAGGAGCCTGGCTGGCTGGCTACAGTTCATGAGGTTGCAAAGAGTCAGATGCAAATGAGCAAGTAACACACACACACACACACACACACACACACACACATCCATATAGATAAGTTTCCAGGAAAGGTAAGAACTTGAAGGGACCTCTAGTTAACTATATATATACATACATATATATATGTATGTATGTATTCAGTTCAGTCACTCAGTCATGTCTGATTCTTTGTGACCCCATGAATTGCATAAAATATATATATGTATTTTGTTCTGATGAATAGAAACTAAAGGCTTGTTTTGGTGAGGAGGTTGGGTATGGGGTCAAAGCCTTGTCAACAGTAGCAAAATGCATAAATAAATCTTTAAGAGAGACAGAGATAATCATGAAAGTATAAAAGTATTGACAAGCCAGTGCATTGGGAGGCCATGGATTTAGGGGTTTATCACAGCATTAGTCCATTTGATTAAATCCCTCAAGCATTGCCCAAAGTGAATGATCAATCAGATTGATTGGTTTTGGAGTTGGCAGGAAAAACAGAAGGGACGTTTGTGAGAAAGGGAAGGAGGATGTTAGTAAAAGAATTATTGCAACCTAGTTCAGTTCAGTTCAGTTCAGTCACTCAGTCATGTCTGATTCTTTGTGACCCCATGAATTGCATAAAATATATATATGTATTTTGTTCTGATGAATAGAAACTAAAGGCTTGTTTTGGTGAGGAGGTTGGGTATGGGGTCAAAGCCTTGTCAACAGTAGCAAAATGCATAAATAAATCTTTAAGAGAGACAGAGATAATCATGAAAGTATAAAAGTATTGACAAGCCAGTGCATTGGGAGGCCATGGATTTAGGGGTTTATCACAGCATTAGTCCATTTGATTAAATCCCTCAAGCATTGCCCAAAGTGAATGATCAATCAGATTGATTGGTTTTGGAGTTGGCAGGAAAAACAGAAGGGACGTTTGTGAGAAAGGGAAGGAGGATGTTAGTAAAAGAATTATTGCAACCAGGGCTTTTGAGCTGAGGAAGAAACAAATGAAATTAGAAGGGAATAAATGATGAGAGAAAAGAAGAGTTTTTAAGAAATTATATATGGGTGTGTGTGTTAAGTCACTTCAGTCATGTCCAATTCTTTGCCACCCCATGGACTGTAGCTTGCCTGCAGGACTCCTCTGTCCATAGAATTCTCCAGGCAAGAACACTGGAGTGGGTTGCCATACCCTTCTCCAGGGGATTTTCCTACGCAGTTATCGAATCCTCATCTCTTACATCTCCTGTATTAGCAAGCGGGTTCTTTATCACTAGCGTCACCTGGGAAGTCCATTTAAGAAATTAGAGATCTTAAAAACAGCTTTTGTTGCAGTAAGAATATGGAATTTAAACATTAAATGGAAGGAGGAAATATTGAGTTGAAGGATTAGGGAATGACTGAAAGTAGCAAATGAAATATGGGGATTAGCTTAATAAGATTCTCAGGTTTCCATCTTGGGTGGTGGGTGGGGAGTCCTTCAATGCACCAACCTAGGGACACAGGGAAACTAGATTCCTACCCTCCCTCAACAGAAGGATAATAAATACCAAGTCTTTTGTTGCACATGTAAGTTTGAGTTGCTTTTGGGCATCCACATGGATCTTTCCTTTAGACAGTTACAGCATAAAAGAAGGGCTCAGGATTCTGATCTAGAATGGAGAAAGATAAGGACTTAAGTGGTAGAATTTAGAGAAGTGAAATTGCCCTTGGGAGGACAGAACACAAGAATTTGACTGACTCTGATTTCACATGAATAGTAACATTCGTCTTCAACTCAAGTCCCTCCGTTGTCTCATCTGACATGTAAGAGCAATCGTCTGTGTTGATATGATTCTCCAGACACAGGTGGTTTTTGTTACTAGCCTGGAGAAAGATCCAACTGCCAGAAATGGAAACCCAGGGATTTCCCCCCATTGCGTTTTCACTCGGGCTTGGACAGACACCCTTGGACCCTAAGGGCTAACATCTGTCAATTAGACAAGACTCATTTTAACTGATGGCCAATTTGAACACTCTCACAAATGCCAGGGCAAAAGATTGGACCCAAAGTCATGCAGCTGACTCTCACAAACTGTAATTAACTGGTCTGACTTAGAGCTTCCATCAACATGACAAAGCATAATCAACCTTCATAATGCAGTTTATTTTACCCATTTCATTAGGTGGGTAAAACTTTGCCATCTTAACGTCTCCAGCATTCATATATACAAACCCAAGGTGGAAAGGGAAATTATGCCTGGAGTCTGGACCAAGTGCATGTTGCTGGAGCAAAACAGCATTCCAAACCTTCTTACCAGATGATCCTGGGTTTCTGATCTCTGTTATAGTACACACAAGTCCCATCTCTAAAGCATCCAGCACAGTGAATGATGTGTAGTAAGTACTCAGCAATGGTTGTCTTCCTTCTTTTTCCCTTTTCCCACCACCAGTTTTAAAACTCTTATTTATATATGTGCTTGGATGAAATTTGCTAACATCTTAGCTCTTTTCTTCATATTTAGAAGAAATATGTTCTCTTTTCAGAAATGTGTTTTACCATAGCGAACACAATATGTTATTAACTAATATCTATTTTATAGTGAGGAATGAGCACGTGCTTATGTTTACACACAGGCATAAACCCATAAGGTTATGGTGCTTGCACAGAGTGAATATTTCTTAGTTACCACTATCAGCTCTTAGATGGTAAAGTGCTATTTAAATCCAAGGCAAATTTTTTGTCAGGTATAATGTTCACTCTCAATTTGATTTGTTTGTTGAATTTTTTTCTTGAACTATTGAGAATTGAAAGTCATTTAGAGACATACTTCAGTTTCCACTCTATTCTTGTTCATTCACATAGTATGGTTTAGAATTGTAAGTTTTTATTTTTATGAAGTTATTTGGATTTTATGCATATAGTTAAAATCTTTAAACTCAACCATTATGGATCCCCTTAATCTAACTGCAACCCAATTTCTGATTTCACCTTCAAATACTCCCCTATCCACTACTCTGTACTCTGTTCAAGAAAATATCTGGAACTTTCCTTTATTTGTGATTCTGAGTTTTTTGTTTCCCAGGACATGACATTTTTCTTCATACTGTTTATGTTTCTAATTTTCTATTCCTGATGATGTCTTCCCAACTGAAAATCACAAACTCTATATTCCTTCACCATTTACTAACTCGCTGTGTATGATTGATTCACACTATGGGACTTCCTCG
Organism: Madoqua kirkii; assembly: GCA_006408675.1. Taxonomy (NCBI): domain Eukaryota; kingdom Metazoa; phylum Chordata; class Mammalia; order Artiodactyla; family Bovidae; genus Madoqua; species Madoqua kirkii. The sequence continues at coordinate 3,416 of SJYC01127822.1, read as the reverse complement.
TGGCTCAGACGGCAAACCGTCTGCCTGCAACACGGAAGCCCCGGGTTTGATCCCCGAGTTGGAAAGATCCCCTGGAGAAGGAAATGGCAACTGACTCCAGTACTTTTGCCTAGAAAATTCCATGGATGGAGGAGCTTGGTGGGCTACAGTCCATGGGGTCGCAAAGAGTCGGACAAGACTGAGTGACTTCACTTACTTACTAGCTCACTGTGTAGGATTGATTCACCCTATGGAGATGGCTCTAAGTTTCCTAAACTGAGAACCAGCTATAGTTTTGAATACTGATAACTTCTTCCTCAGATAGCTCCTCAACATAGTATGATGTCCTTAATAAATATTATGGATTCATTTTCTTTCAAGTTGTAAAGTATAAAAACATCTCAACAAATGACTGATTGATTGTAAGGATATTAAAAGATGGTGGCAGATTAAAAAAAGTAATACCAATGTGGAAAGATAACAAAGTATTGATTAAAGGTATTAACAAAACAAATTTGCTGGATTAGAGCTACTTAGTTACTAATATTTCATATTACTAATATCTTTATTACATATCTCAAAAATCCAAAAAAAGATTACAAAGTCACTAATCAATTCATTTTTCCCAAGCTTGTTAAAACTAATGGATCTGTGTAAATTTCCTTTTTTTTGATGCTGCTTAGTGGATGAACTACTCTGTGCCCTTGTTAGCTATGAAAGTCCTATAGGGGTGCACAGTTTGAGAAAAATATTAATCATCTTTTGTCATGCAACTGCAATTTGGCCAATCATACATATTAAAACAAAACTTAAAAACCTATTCTTTTTTTTGAAAGAATGAATAAATTTTAGAAGTCAACACATAAAGATCTCAGGGCACATACAGATCTATTGTTATTCTTTGTTTTTAGAAAATTCCCTCCTTTCCTTCCCTTTCTCCTTTCCCCCCCAGATATATCCACTGTGTATCTACTATGTGCAAGGTCCTTGGAGTACAGGGTTTAATATGATGGACGACATACATTCTTTCTCAATATTTCCACAGGAGTCAGGAAGACAATACAACACACAAGTAAACAAATGGCACAAGATAATTTTAGACTGTGATGGTAGCAATGCAGGAAACTAGGTTCGATTCCTGGGTTGGGAAGATCCCCTGGAGAAAGGCTACAATCCATGGGGTTGCAAAGAGTTGGACATGGCTGAGTGAAGAACATTTTCAAGAGCAATGAAGGTAGCAGATATTGGGATGTGCCAGAGATGTACACACTCATGCTGCTTCTGTTGCTAAGTAGCTTCAGTCATGTTCGACTCTGTGTGACCCCATAGATGGCAGCCCACCAGGCTCCCCCGTCCTTGGGATTCTCTAGGCAAGAACACTGCAGTGGGTTGCCATTTCCTTCTCCAATGCATGAAAGTGAAAAGTGAAAGTGAAGTCGCTCAGTCATGTCCAACTCTTCATGACCCCATGGACTGCAGCCTACCAGGCTCCTCCATCCATGGGATTTTCCAGGCAAGAGTACTGGAGTGGGTTGCCATTTCCTTCTTCAGGAGATCTCAACCCAGGGATCAAACTGAGGTCTCCTGCATTGCAGGCAGATGCTTTACCATCTGAGCTACCAGGGAAGACTCTTATGCGTGGATACATGTATATATACATGGGTTGGGAAGGTACCCTGGAGAAGGACATGTAACCCTCTCTAATATTCTTGCCTGGAGAATGCCATGAACAGAAGAGCCTGGCAGGTCTCAACGAGTCTGACATGACTGAGTGACTTATTGTAACTATATTTTTAGTTTTTTTAAGGAACCTCCATACTTTGCCTATAGTGCCTGCATCAATTTACATTCCCACAGTGTAGGAGAATTCTCTTTTCTTCACACCCTCTCCAGAACTTGTTATTTGTAGATTTTTTAATGATGGTCGTTCTAACTGGTAATGAGGTAATACCTTCTTGCAGTTTTCATATGTATGGCTGAAAGTGAAAGTGAAGTCACCCAGTCGTGTCTGACTCTTTGTGACCCCATGGACTGTAGCCTACCAGGCTCCTCTCTTCATGGGATTCTCCAGGCAAGAATACTAGAGTGGCTCACCATTTCCTTCTCCAGGGAATCTTCCTGACCCAGGGATCGAACCCAGGTCTCCCGCATTGCAAGCAGACGCTTTAACCTCTGAGCCAGGTTGATAAATAGTCCAGTAGTCATGTATGGATGTGAGAGTTAGACTATAAAGAAAGCTGAGTGCCAAAAAATTGGTGCTTTGAACTGTGGTGTTGGAGAAGACTCTTGAGAGTCCCTTGGACTGCAAGGAGATCCAACCAGTCCATCCTAAAGAAAATCAGTACTGAATATTCATTGGAAGGACTGATGCTGAAGCTGAAACTCCAATATTTTGGCTACCTGATTTGAAGAAATGACTCATTTGAAAAGACCTTGATGCTGGGAAAGACTGAGGGCAGGAGAAGGTGACAACAGAGGATGAGATGGTTGGATGGTGTCACTGGCTCAATGAACATGAGTTTGCGTAAACTCTGGGAGTTGGCGATGGACAGGGAGGCCTGGTGTGCTACAGTCCATGGGGTCACAAAGAGTCAGATATGACTGAGTGACTGAACTGAATAATTAGCAATGTTGAGTATCTTTTCATGTGCCTGTCAGCCGTCTGTATATCTTGTTTCGATAAATGTCTTTTTATGTCCACTGCCCATTTTTGATTTGGCTTGATTTTTTGATACTGAGTTGAGTGAAATATTTGTATATTTTAGAAATTAATCCCTTGTCTGTCATGTCATTTACAAATATTTTCTTCCATTTTATAGATTGTCTTTTTGTTTTGTTTATGACTCCTTTGCTGCACCAAAGCTTCTAATTTTGAGGTGTATTTATTTATTTTTGCTTCTATTTCTGTTTCCTTGTGAGACTGATCTAAGAAAACATTGGTACAATTTATGCCATAGAATGTATTTCCCTATGTTCTCATCTAGGAATTTCATAGTATTATGCTTCATCTTTGTCTTTTTAAATTTATTTTTATATACTGTGTGAGAGTGTGTTCTAACTTCATTAATTTACATGGGGATGTCCAACTGCTCCAACACCACTTGCTGAAGAGACTGTCTTTTCTCCATTGTATATTCTTGCCTTCTTTGTCTAAGCTTTATTGTCCATAGGTGTGTGGGTTTACTTCCATGCTCCCTATTCTATTCCACTGATCCCATACGCCAATTTTTGTGCTAATACCATGCTGTTTGATTACTGTAACTTTACAGTATTGTCTGAAATCTTGTGAGGGTTATGCCTCCAACTTTGTTCTTTTTCCTTAGGATTGGCAATACTTGGTCTTTTTTGGTTCCATTTTTGGATTTAAATTTTAGGATTATTTGTTTTTGTTCTATGAAAAAAGTCATGGGTAACTTGATAAAGATAGCATTAAATCT
>SJYC01127821.1:0-33274 GCA_006408675.1 Madoqua kirkii | reverse complement strand
AGAAAGGCAAACACAATATGGCCTTTCTTATATGAGGAATCTAAAATAAACAAATAAATAAATCATCATCATAGATACTGAGAACAGATTAGTGGCTGCCAGAGGTGGGTATTTATTATGGATGTAGAAATGCATGAAGGAGATCAAAATATTTAAAAAACAGGCAACAAGAGAAACTTTAAATTTTGAGTAGAGAGAAAAAATTTGATCCTTAGTTTCTTGGAATTCATTAGTATGGTCAAAGAGTTGTAAACTTTCTTGATGTTATTCTTTTAATCCATGTATTAATTAAGAGCCCATGTCTTTCCTAATGATTCAGCTTAGCAATCATGGCCAGTTGAAGTTAAAAATGTTTAATGATTATATTAAATTTTTGATAAGATAAAATAACACTTTGGATAAGTCAATGTTGTGATGAAGGAATATACTTCATTACATTTTTAAGTATTAATTTTGTTCATTGTTCTGGGAGTTGGAATGAAACATACAAATACGATATCAAGGTGAAGAAAGACAGGTGGAATTTTTACTTTTCTATAAGAATGTGTAATGAAAAGGTACAAAATTTTTTGATTGAACAGCAGAAAGTCACCTGGCTATTCTCACATTGTACTAGTTTCTAGGACAATGTATTTTCATGAGTAGTTCAGTTCAGTTCACTTCAGTCACTCAGTCATGTCTCACTTTTTGCAACCCCATGAACTGCAGCATGCCAGGCCTTCCTGTCCATCACCAACTCCCGGAGTTTACCCAAACCCATGTCTGTTGAGATGGTGATGTCACCCAACCATCTCATCCTCTGTCATCCCCTTCTCCTCCTGCTCTCAATCTTCCCAGCATCAGGGTCTTTTCCAATGAGTCAGCTCTTTGCATGAGGTGGCCAAAGTATTGGAGTTTCAGCTTCAACATCATTCCTTCCAAAGAACACCCAGGACTGATCTCCTTTAGGATGGACTGGTTGGATCTCCTCGCAGTCCAAGGGACTCTCAAGAGTCTTTTCCAGCACCACAGTTCAAAAGCAAGCTTTCATGCTGTAAAGAGCAATATTGCATAGGAACCTGGAATGTTAGGTCCATGAATCAAGGCAAATTGCAAATGGTCAAACAGGAGATGACAAGAGTGAACACTGACATTCAAGGAATCAGAGAACTAAGAGGGACTGGAATGGGTGAATTTAACTCAGATGACTAGTATATCTACTACTGTGGGCAGGAATCCCTTAGAAGAAATGGAATAGCCATCATAGTTAACAAGAGTCTGAAATGCAGTACTTGGATGCAGTCTCAAAAACGACAGAATGATCTGTTTGTTTTCAAGGCAAACCATTCAATATAAAGTTAATCCAAGTCTATGCCCCAACCAGTAATGCTGAAGAAGCTGAAGTTGAACAGTTCTATGAAGACCTATTTGACCTTGTAGAACTAAAACCCAAAAAAAGATGTTCTTTTCATTATAGGGGACTGGAATGCAAAAGTAGGAAGTCAAGAAACACCTAGAGTAACAGGTGTACAGAATGAAGGCTGTACTCCAAACAGCCTTGGAGTACAGAATGAAGCAGGGCAAAGGCTAATAGAGTTCTGCCAAGAGAACGCACTGATCATAGCAAACACCCTCTTCCAACAATGCAAGAGATGACTGTACACATGGACATCACCAGATGGTTGACACCAGAATCAGATTGATTATATTCTTTGGAACCAAAGATGGAGAAGCTGTATATTTTCAGCAAAACCAAGACTTGGGAGCTGACTGTGGCTCAGATCATGAACTCCTTATTGCCATATTCAGACTTAAATTGAAGAAAGTGGGGAAAACCACTAGACCATTCAGGTATGACCTAAATCAAATCCCTTATGACTATACAGTGGAAGTGAGAAATAGATTTAAGGGACTAGATCTGTTAGAGTGCCTGATGAACTATAGACAGAGGTTTGTGACATTGTACAGGAGACAGAAATCAAGAACATCTCAAAGAGAAAGAAATGCAAAAAAAAAAGCAAAATGTCTGTCTGAGGAGGCCTCACAAATAGCTGTGAAAAAAAGGGAAGCAAAAATCAAAGGAGAAAAGGAAAGAGATACCTATTTGAATGCAGAGTTCCAAAGAATAGCAAAGAGAGATCAGAAAGCCTTCCTAAATCAATGCAAAGAAATAGAGGAAAACAATAGAATGGGAAAGACTAGAGATCTCTTCATGAGTAGAGATGAGGTTATAATGATTTCTTGGAATTTTATTTCCATATCCATACAACACTGTAGTTAACACTGAGTTACAGGATCAACCCTTTCTAAACTGATGATTATTTCTCATTCCAACTGTCTGCAAATTTCTGTATCCCCACTGTTGCTTTCAGTTCTTATTAACCCTTTTATAAGGGGCTTCCCAGGAGGCATTAATGGTAAAGAATTCATCTGCTATTGCAGAGGACACAAGAGACATGGGTTTGATCCCTGAATCAGGAAGATCCCCTGGAGGAGGAAATGGCAATCCACTCCAGTATTATAGCCTGGAAAATTTCATGGACAGAGGAGTCAGTTAGGCTACAGTTCATGGGGTCACAAAGAGTTGGACATAACTGAGCACCTTTTTTAATCCTAGCGTTATCCTTCTTTGCCTTTGCACAACTGTTAGAGATTCTCTTAGAAAAGTCAGGAACTGCCTTGTGCAAATACATTAAAGAAGCCTCAATCATTACAGAAAAATATTCACCCCTTCTGGCATCATAATCATAGCTCTCTGTGATCTGATCTCAATCCATATTTCCCTCTGCACCCTGTAAATAGATTATTCACTGATACCCAATGCACTCTTCCCTCCCCCCTAAAATAACACCCCTTTCCCATCATAGCTATCCATAAAAATATTTATCTTCTAAAATCTGTTTCCGAGTTTACCATGGTCATGCAACCTTCTTCAATATCTCTCTGTCACTCAATACTTGGAATTTATCTTCCTGCTGTTGAGTTCCCCAACATTCAGTTCAGTTCAGTTCAGTTTAGTCACTCAGTCGTGTCCAACTCTTTGCGACTCCATGAATCGCAGCACGTCAGGCCTCCCTGTCCATTACCAGCTCCCAGAGTTTATTCAGACTCACTTCCATCGAGTAGTGATGCCATCCAGCCATCTCATTCTCTGTCATCCCTTTTTCCTCCTGCTCCCAATCCCTCCCAGCATCAGAGTCTTTTCCAATGAATCAACTCTTCACATGAGGTGGCCAAAGTACTGGAGTTTCAGCTTTAGCATCATTCCTTCCAAAGAAATCCCAGGGCTGATCTCCTTCAGAATGGACTGGTTGGATCTCCTTGCAGTCCAAGGGACTCACAAGAGTCTTCTCCAACACCACAGTTTAAAAGCACCAACATTACTGCTTCTTAATCCAATGATTTAGCTTTTGTATTTATTACTGGACTTCTTACTTCAACCACTAGACTTGAAGTTTCTTGAGGGTAAGAACTATGTCTTATCATTCTTTCTATCCTTTGGAATATCTAGCAAATGAGAGCAATATGTTACATTTTAGCAAATTGTTTCAAATTCTGAAATTTAATTTAAATTTATGGAATTATTTGATTGGCATTTTGATAAACTGATTCATTTTTGATAGGCTTTTAAAATACAATTTTCATGATACATTTTGAGAAAATATCAGCCTGTGAGGTATTAATACTTTTTCTCAAATATTGAATTTTTTCTAATGAAAATATAATTTCTACTGTCCACCAAAAAATACAGATATCATTATAGACTAACGGTTGCCAGTACATTAACATATTCTATATAAAGTTCTTTTTTCAATATTATTTCACTCATTCAACAATCAGTGTGAAATTTTGAGCTGTTTTTACATGGGGAAATAAATGAAATGGTCAGAAACACTGTTTCAGGGACCCGTTTCTCAAATAACTTCTGTTTGGGATCTTGTATTTCAGAAGATTTTTACAGAATCCAAAGAATAAAACATTATATAAAAATAATTGATAAATAACTGGTTCCTGGGCTATATCTTCTTTTTCTCTCTCATGCGTCCTCTGCTTTCTGTGGACGTTTGTATGAGAGACCAACAGTTTTAAATATAGGAGAGGCTTATTTATTTTATAAGTGGATTGCTATGAAAAGGTGACTATCTCGAAAGGGGTTTTCTAGTAAAGAAAGGAGGAGTGGCATCAAAATGCCACTGGAAGTGGAAGGAAGGGAAAAGTAGGCAGGGATATTATGAGTGAATTAAAAGAGTATCCCTGATGCCTATGCAAAATACGCTTGACAATGACTCAAAGTGACCCATTAGACTCCATGTGTTTTAGAATTAGATTGGATTCTTTTTGGTCATCTACCAAATTTACATATCTTTCTAGTCTCTCTGGTCATAGTAAAAGGCTTTTTAAAGAAAACAAACTAAAGTTGAGTGCATAAATTTCAAGACTGCTAAGGGTCATTGAATACTATCAAATGTATTCTAGTTTTTACAAAGGATGAGTTTACATCAGCGAACTTGACTTTGAGCAAAATTTAGAATTTATTATTTTTTTAAAAATACTGACTTTTTAGGAAATGAAGTGGCAATCACCAGGCAACATAATGAGTTAAATTAAAACGTCATGGTACACTACTATCGCCTTTCATTATAGTATTACCAGACAGAGAGAAAAACACCGAGGTGTATCTTTAAGGACCCAGGTTCTCGTGAGCCATCCACTTTGTCATTTTATGATATTTGTCTTTGGACTTTTTCTTGTGGGAAGTAAGATGATTATTGCAGAAAAAGTCCTGGAGCCTCTCTTCTGGGAGCATTTTCTTTTCATCAGGAAATTTCGTTCTCAGAAGTTCCAAGCAAATTTTCCTTTAGGTCTTTTAACCTAGCTCATGCTCTAGCTCCAAAATAGTACTGCGAATATGAAAATCTGGAAGGAGAAGACTCTTGAGAGACCCTTGGACTGCAAGGAGATCAAACCAGTTTATCCTAAAGGAAATCAACCCTGAATATTCATTGGAAGGACTGATGCTGAAGCTAAAGCTCCAATACTCTGGCCACCTGATGCAAAGGGTCGACTCGTGAGGAAAGACCCTGATATTGGGAAAGATTAAGGGCAGGAGAAGAAGTGGGCAGCAGAGGATGAGATGGTTAGATGGCATCACTGACTCGATGGACATGAATTTGAGAACTCTAGGAAACAGTGGAGGACAGAGGAGACTGTCATGCTTCAGGCTATGGGGTTGCAAAATGTTGGACACAACTTAGTGACTAAAGAACAACTACAAAGGAAGGTGGGCTCTGCTAGCAAGGAAGAAGGACAGGTAACAGTTGTGTTAATAGAATAATGCTAGTTGGGGTCGCAGAGAGTCGGACACCACTGAGCGACTTCACTTTCACTTTTCACTTTCATGCCTTGGAGAAGGGAATGGCAACCCACTGCAGTGTTCTTGCTGGAGAATCCCAGGGATGGGGGAGCCTGGTGGGCTGCCATCTATGGGGTCGCACAGAGTCGGACTCAACTGAAGCGACTTAGCAGCAGCAGCAGCAGTTGCTATGACAAACATAAATGATGTCCAGTGTCTCACACAGGACAGAAGTTTGTTTCTTGCTTGGGCAGAATTCAAAAGAACTATGAGAGCTCAGTTCTTTTCTCAGTTACAGAGAACTAGGCTTCATCTGTCATCTCATTTAAGTACAATAAATGACTTTTACCTTCACTGTGCTCGTGTCCATCAAGTTAGCTGAAGGGGAAAGAGAATGGGCAAGAATATCTCTTCTTTAACCTGGCAATTACGAGTACCACATGCAAACTCATTCCATCGATAAGAGGTAGTCATTTGCCCTGTTTACTTTCCACCTAGATGGAAAAGATTTGAGAAATATAAGACCTGACTAAGCTGAACTTTTAGGCAGCAACTACATTGTGAACAAGAAAGGAATATGTGAGTAGGATAATCAAATAGTTTGATGGTGGAATGATTGCATTTGTACGAGTTCTGATTATGAATACATTATCACTCCAGAGGGATATCTCTAACAGGAAATCACAGGGTATAGCAGCATTTTTACTAATGACTTGTTTGAGGATATATGATGGCATGATAATCAAATTTTTAGGTATCTTCAAGTTGAGAGGAAAATCTAACATGTTTGTTGAAAGTTCCAGAATCCCACCCCAAGTCTTAAGATAGGAATAAGGGACAAAATTGAGAATAAAATTTCTAGAAATAAATACAAACTCCTATAGTTAGGTCAACATATTCAGTAGTATAATTTAATTGGGCAAATATTTATTTACTTTTGAGTATATTCAAGGTATTGTGCTAGGCCCAGTAAGGAATATAGAAAATAAGGGTTAATAAGGAAAATTAAGAAACTTAACTGCTTCTGGAGTGTATGACCAAGGTGATGGGTGAATCTAAAATAAATCTTATGTGTTCACTCATTTAGTCATTAGTTTATAACTGAGTTTCCATTGTTTTCCCTTCACGGAAGTAGGGTACATGTATAAATTGTTATGATGGAGGGTAGAACATGAGAAATGCTTTTTAAAATGCTGATAAAATTCATGGAGTTAAAGAAAAGACATTTCTTCAAGCCCAAAGGATAAGGAAAAGATTTGAAAAGCAGAAGTTAATTTGAGTTACTTAAAGATAGATAGACTAGGATATAGTCAAAAGAAAAGAGGTGAGATTATATTTCAACAAGAAAGACAAAAACTGTAAAACAGAGATATCGGAAGACTTAGAAACTCTGTTTAGCTGAAGTTTGAGTTGTGTGAAAAAAAAAAAAAAACAGGTAAAAAATAGAACAGGCCATTAAGTTCAGTTCAGTTCAGTTGCTCAGTCATGTCTGACTCTGCAACCTCATGAACTGCAGCAAGCCAGGCCTCCCTGTCCATCACCAACTCCCAGACTTCACCCAAACTCATGTCCATCAAGTCCGTGATGCCATCCAGCCATCTCATCCTCTGTCGTCCCCTTCTCCTCCTGCCCCCAATCCCTCCCAGCATCAATCTTTTCCAATGAGTCAACTCTTTGCATGAGGTGGCCAAAGTATTGGACTTTCAGCTTTAGCATCATTTCTTCCAAAGAAATCCTAGGGCTGATCTTCAGAATGGACTGGCTGGATCTCCTTGCAGTCCAAGGGACTCTCAAGAGTCTTCTCCAACACCACAGTTCAAAAGCATCCGTTCTTTGGTGCTCAGTTTTCTTCACAGTCCAACTCTCGCATTCCTAAATGACCACTGGAAAAACCACAGCCTTGACTAGACGGACCTTTGTTGGCAAAGTAATGTTTCTGCTTTTGAATATGCTAGCTAGGTTGGTCATAACTTTTCTTCCAAGGAGTGTCTTTTAATTTAATGGCTGCAATCACCATCTACAGTGATTTTGGAGCCCCTCAAAATAAAGTCTGACACTTTTTCCACTGTTTCCCCATCTATGTCTCACTTTGAGATAAAATTGCATGTGATCATCAATATTGAATTAATTTTTTTTCAGGAGGTAAGCAATCAGCAAATATTTATTACATTTTTTACTATTCACACATTAGAGGCTATAAAGGTCATAGAGGTTTTACATGTATGCATATGAGAAATGGTAAACAACAACAACAACAGAAAACTTGGAGATAGTTAACTTATAGAAAAGAAAATTAATGATATGAAGGACTATTATGATGAAGAATGATTAACCTAATATCATTCTTTCTTCATCTCTTTTCAAAACGTCACACACCATTTTGTACCCTCAATGAGGGCAAAAAGTTAGAAATTGCAGGAAGGCCATTTTTGAGGAGAGATTGTTTGGAGGGGCATCTGATTATCAACAAAACTCCCTTAAAATAATAAACCAAATGTGAGAGTGTTTAAATCTAATTTTGTGACTATTTTCCATGACACTGTAGGAGGGTGATCAAAAGGTCTTCTGGAAGTTGAAATGGAATTTCTAAGGTCTCTGCTACAACCTAGAAGCACTATGATATCATAAAATATTGGAACATTCTTCATTTTTCTCCCTATTTATGAGAAAAAAAATCATCCTCTGAAAATATCACTTAAAATGTATGATTTATTCTATCCAAAATGATTGATTGAATACAAGTTGTCAGTTGAGACAAGATTCTGTAAAGAGTTAACTGGAACAGAAAAGAAAACCTTTACCAAGTTCTACCTTTAGTCTTTTTACATAACCAATTAAAAAAAATTACAAAGTAAAGCAGAAATGTGATAATTAAACCTAAGCTATACAGCACATTTATAGAATGGAAAACTAGTAAATTATCATTTCTATAAGTCTTTTTAAGTGACCAATATTTAGAATCATTTCATTGTGCCACAATCCTTTAAACATTATGGATACTTAGTGAAAAGAGGTCATTCACTATCGCTCCAAATCAATATAAGCTTTAAGCAGTTTCTAAATAGTTGTCCTACAACAGGCTCATGCTTGTCATACTAAGTCTCAGTTTTCATTGTGTTATAACTGACATACATCTTGACTATCAGATATTATTCTCCTAAACTTGCCAACATAAACTCTCCAGTCATATCAATGCTGCCCATTATTTATGCTAATTCCATTTTTGTCTATCAACATCTTCTTGGAATGTGATTAGTCACTCAGTCATGTCCAACTCTTTGTGACCCCATGGATTATAGCCCACCAGGCTCCTCTGTCTGTGGGGATTCTCCAGGAAAGAATTATGGAGTGGGTTGTCATGCTCTCCCTTCCCAACCCAGGGACTGAACCCAGATCTCCTGCATGGCAGGTGGATTCTTCACTGTCTGAACCACCAAGGAAGCCCATATCCTCCCTCTTATTTCCTAACTTTAGAATCTGCAAATTTTCCTGAAGTCTTCCTAATTAGTCTAGCCTGTGTCAGCTCCATTCTTCACTGACCTTGACATAGTAATTATTGTCTATACATTACATATTTAATTATTGTCTACACATTACAACTTGATATTTAGTCATATCTAAATTTAAGAAAGTTTTTATTTGTTCAATATTGATTTTAATTTTTCTTTCCAGTCAGAATATATGTTCCACAGTCAGATGACACATCATCCATCATTCTGCATTCCCTGGAAGATGTAGAATTGTACGAGGAAATAAGGTTTCCCAGGTGGCTCAGTGGTAAAGAATCTGCCGGCCAATATAGGAGATGAGGATTTGATCCCTAGGTCAGAAAGCTTCCCTAGAGGAGGGGATGGCAACCCACCCTAGTATTATTGCCTGGAAAATCCCATGGACAGAAGAGTTTGGCAGGCTACAGTCCATGAGGTTGTAAAGAGTCAGACGTGACTTAGCAACTGAGCAGGCATGTCCGAAGAATTAAGTGAATGTCCTAAGAATATTTATGAAGCAATTGGTTTGCATTGAATTAAATAAGGTCTCTCATATTTTTACTTTACTTTGGAAATAAAGATTGTCATTACACAATAGTTTTTATTTTATATATTCTTATTGAACTATTATGGACATAAATTTAAGCAAACTCCAGGAAGTAGTGGAGGACTGAGAAGTCTGGTGGCCTACAGTCCATGGGGTCACAAAGAATCACAATGACATAGAAACTGAACAGCAATAACAGTTGAACTTTAAATAAAAATTTAACATTCTGTTTCTTATAACTTTGTTCCCTTTTCACCTTTATTAATATCTATCTGCCTTTATTTGCTATCATTGTCTGTTATCTTCCTCCGCTGTTTCTTCTACAGGGAACTTCCTCATAGAAGAGTAGGTTATGGTCCAAAAGAAAGAGAGGAGGGACATTTTCAAAAAGGAGTATGAAGTATAATAAAATAAATCTGCAAAATAAGTCATTTTTAATTGTTAAAAATAGTAATATGCTTACTCATTCTGCCTACAGTCATGAAAACTATGAAAGTTTTTGTGTGTTTGTGTATATACTGGGGGTGGAGGATCTAAAAACAGAACATAAAACTTTTTGCTCAGGTTATACCAGATGAAAAAATTTTTAATCATATAATATAAATCAATAATTTGGATAAATGTATACATATCACTTGGAGAAGGCAATGGCACCTCACTTCAGTACTCTTGCCTGGAAAATCCCATGGATGGAGGAGCCTGGTAGGCTGCAGTCCATGGGGTCACTAAAAGTCAGACATGACTGAACGACTTTCCTTTCACTTTTCAGTTGCATGCATTGGAGAAGGAAATGGCAACCCACTCCAGTGTTCTTGCCTAGAGAATCTCAGGGATGGGGGAGCCTGGTGGGCTGCCGTCTATGGGGTCGCACAGAGTCAGACACGACTGAAGCGACTTAGCAGCAGCAGCAGCATACATATCACTGATTCAGAAACTAACACAACATTGTAAAGCAATCATATTCCAATTTAAAAAAACTAAAAAAAAAATTGGCTCTCTTTTTGAAATTAAACTTCCATGAATTTAACCTTGCTGCCGTTACATCATTGCTATTTCAAACTCCATTGAATGGGAGTTCAGTGGAGACTAGAGCAGCATCTTGAGTACCTTATTTCCAGAGTAAAATAAGTGGTAAAGAATATGCCTATGCAGGAGATGCGAGTTCAGTTCCTGGGTCAAGAAGATCCCTTGGAGAAGGAAATGACAACCTACTCCAGTATTCATGCCTGGGAAAACCCACGGACAGAGTAGCCTGGCAGGCTACAGTCCATGGGGCAGCATAACAGTTGGAAATGATTTAGTGACTAAACAACAATAAAAATGTATAATAGATCCTCAGAATAGATATTTGCTGTGTGAGCAGAGTTCATTTTTGCTACCACTGTTCTATTTATTGATTTTCTATATTACATTCTCTTCTATTGATTATTTAGCTTTCTACTATTGGTTTTTTATTTGTTTCTCTATCAGAGAAAACAAAACCACCTTGTACAAAGGTTTTGTGACTACTTAAAAATCAGATTTCTAGGTTTTTCTTTGTAAATTTCTTCTATTTATAGTATCTGACCAGATTGGGAATTCCCTGAGGACAGTATGTATCTCATTTACTGTTGAATTTCCTGTTCCTAGTTCGGTATCAGGCATCAGGCATAGATAAGGAACTACCCAACAATGGAGAATGAAATAAAGTCTCCATTTTCTCGGTGTTATCACTGAGAATGATAATCAATAGTATCAACTGTTTTACAGTCTGATGTGGTTGAGAGTGTTATCTAAAATTTTATAATGCTTATGGGAAGAACTCTGGACTCTGAAGGGATTTGGGGTTAAAATCCTGGCTCTGACATAGAAGTTATGTGACATTGACTGAGTTAGCAAACCTCTTTTGTCTTGAAAGTGAAAGTGAAGTAGCTTAGTCCTGTTCGACTCTTTGCGACCCCATGGACTGTAGCCCACCAGGATCCTCTATCCATGGGATTTTCTAGACAAGAATACTGGAGTGGGTTGCCATTTCCTTCTCCAGGGGATCTTCCCAGCCCGGGGATGGAACCTGGGTCTCTCGCATTGCTGGCAGACGCTTTACCATCTGAGCCACCAGGGAATCCCTGGTGGGATCTTTTGTTTTAATTTCAATTGTAAAATAAGATTAATAAAAGCAAAATGAGAAAGGAGTACAGCAAGGCTATATATTGTCAACCTGCTTATTTAACTTACACACAGAGTACATCATGAGAAATGCAGGCTTAATGAGTTACAAGCTGGGATCAAGATTGCCAGGAGAAATAGCAACAATCTCAGATATGCAGATGATACCATTCTAATGGCAGAAAGTGAACAGGAACTAAAGAGCCTCTTGATGAAGATGAAATAGGAGAGTGAAAAAGCTGGCTTAAGATTCAACATTCAAAAAACTAAGAACGTGATATCTGGTCCCATTTCTTCACGGCAAATATACGGGGGAAAAGTAGAAATGGTGACAGATTTTATTTTCTTGGACTCCAAAACCATTGTGAACAATAACTGCAGCCAGAAAATTAATAGACTTTTGCCTCTTGGAAGAAAAACTACGACAAACCTAGACAGCATATTAAAAAACAGATACATCACTTTGCTGATAAAGGTTCATATAGTCAAAGCTATGACTTTTTTCAGTAGCCATTTATGAATGTGAGAACTGGACCATAAAGAAGACTGAGGTGAAGAAGTGATGGATGTTTTTGATGGGATAGTAACAAAGATTAAATAAGTAAAGTATATAAATCTTATACTAATTAATTGCAGTGTTAGCTACTGTCTCTGTTTTCTTCGTGTAAGATAGAAACAATGCTCAGAAATTATATTACATATAAATTAATTTATGTACCAGCTCCTGTAATCTTTGCACTTTCTCCATTTCATTGTAATATTGTGACTTTTAATATGAAATATATATTTTGTCATCATCCCTGTTCTGACATAGAGGTTCTAAAACCTTTGGAATTTCCTAAAAGATAAGAGGATAAGACAGAATCTTTTGTTTTTCCTAACAACCCCCTTTCAAACACACCTGAGTTTAAGCTGATGCGGTGGCTTAAACTTCTTTTGGAAGCCACTAAGGGTGGGGGATAGTTACCAGGGAAACCAATTCTGTGACTGGAGGGTTGAAACCTTAAGCTCCACACCCAAGGACTGTTGACCAATGGTAGAATCAATCATACCTATAAAAAAAAATCCTTGTTGCTGTTGTTTAGTCACTAAGTCCTGCCTGACTCTTTCGTAGTGCCATGAACTGTAGCCCCCCAGGGTCCTGTGTCCATGGGATTTCCCAGGCAAGAATATTGGAGTGGGTTGCCATTTCCTTCCCCTGGGGATCTTCCTGACTCAGGGATTGAATTCATGTCTACTGCAGTTCCGTCAATGCAGGCAGATTCTTTACTGCTTGAGCCATTGTGGAAGCCCTTTTGTATATTCTCATAAATTATTACAATATCCTCTGAGAGAAGAGTTATCGGTATCTCAATTTTAAAAGTAATGATGTTCACAATTTCTCAGAACATTCTTCACTTTTCCCACATATCCCATTCTATCTATACATATTTATATAATTTTTGATGGTTATTGAACTTTCGTCTCACCATTAATCTGTACATTCCATAAAGGTATAGACCACACTTTCCTTTTTTTAAATCAAAGTATCACCAGAACTTTAAAAATTTTTTTAATTAGTGGAAAATTGCTGTACAATGTTGTGCTGGTTTCTGCTGTACAACAATGCAAAGCAATTCATAATTTATATACATCTCCTCCTTCCTGTGCCTTACTCCCCTCTCTCCATCTCACCCCTCTAGGTCATCACAGAGTACCAGGCTGGGCTCCCTGTATTATACAGCAACTTCCCACTCTTCTACACATGAATGGTGACCCACTCCAGCACTCTTGCCTGGGAAATCCCATGACCAGAGGAGCCTGGACGGCTATTGTCACAAAGAGTTGGACCCAAGAGAACTCGCATATATAGACTGGTAGATAAGGGTATGTATTCAATGCTCTCAATTTGACCCACCCTCACCTTCTCCAACTGTATCCACAAGTCTGTTCGCTACTGAGTTTGTCTACCATTTTTCTAGATTCCATTTATATGCGTTAATATATGATATTTTTCTCTTTCTGAATTATTTGACTCTTCCCTAGAAATTTTTATAATTCTTGGCACATAGTATGAATCCCATAAATATATATTGCAGTAATGAATGAAATAAGTTGAGAATATATGTAAATTGACATAGCACTAAAGTGGTAGAAGAAGCAAAGTTTCAAATCCAGAGCTGACTCTAGAGCCTGTGCTCTTCACAGTCCACCGATTCCCCTGCCTAACATATGTGGCTTCAGGTATACTTGTATTTCACTTCCGTCTCTGTTAGAGGTTCTTTATCTGTTGGACTTGACCTTCCTTTCTGGCCATTTCTTCTCAATCTTCTGTGCACCCCTTCTTGTACCCTTTTATCACCTTTTTCTCCCCCTTCTATCATTGGTGTTGGTTTTAGCTCCTGTTTGTCTTACTCATTAGGCTACCTCATCAATATCCTTGGCTTCAGTTACATCCTACATCTCTAGCGCTCTTTGGGAGAGTCTGACATTTCCATATGATAAATATCTAACACCTCTATTTGATGTTTCATTTCACATTAGGCTCTGGCTCAGACGGTAAAGAGTCTGCCTGCAATGTGGAAGATGCGGGTTCGATTCCTGTGTTGGGACGATCCCCTGGAGAAGGAAATGGAAATCCACCCCAGCACTCTTGCCTGGAAAATCCCATGGACAGAGGAGCTTGATA
Source organism: Madoqua kirkii (assembly GCA_006408675.1). NCBI lineage: Eukaryota > Metazoa > Chordata > Mammalia > Artiodactyla > Bovidae > Madoqua > Madoqua kirkii. The sequence continues at coordinate 19,094 of SJYC01127821.1, read as the reverse complement.
GGCTATGGTCTCTGAGGTCACAAAGAGTCGGACATGACTGAGCAACTTCACTTTTGTGTAGAATTGCTCTCCACCTTTGTGAATGGCCTAACATAATCCTGAGACTTCCCTTCTTTCTTATGATTCCTTTTTCTGTATTCTCAGTGCCACTGCTAAATTCAGCCAACTGTTATTTTTCCCACCGTTGACTCTATTGTCTTACTTGTGTAGACTTCTAAATTTTCTCCCGTAACCATTCCCCCCCCCCTCCCATTTTAAACAACTAATTAATGAGTGACTAAATGTCTTAGATTTCCCTGGAGTGTCTGGCTGGCTATAAGCTGAGTGAAAAGTGAAAATGAAAGTCACTCAGTAGTGTCTGACTCTGTGCGACCCCATGGATTATACAGTCTATGGAATTCTCTAGGCCAAAATACTGGAGGAGTGGGTACCCTTTCCCTTCTCTAGGGGACATTCCCAACCCAGGTCTCCTGCATTGCAGGCAGATTCTTTATCAGCTGAGCCATAACGGGAAGCCTGGCTATGAGCCAAAGCTCAACTAAATAGTCTGTGAGAAGAAATGATGTGTAGAAGTTCTGGATCATGTCTTCTGGGACATATATAATTCCTCTGAGATACTGTTTCCCACTTATGCTGAGAAATAATAAAAAATGCGTCAATACCACTTGGATTTCTGCTCCTGTTCTAAATAGCCTGCTTTTTTTTAGATTGTTAGCTGAAAAGAAAACTAGTTCTATCTCATTTGGAACACAGCATTTTAGAGTGTTTTATAGTGATTTAGGGGGTTCCCTGGTGGCTCTGATGGTGAATATTCTGCCTGTGGTACAAAAGACCTGAGTTCGATCCCTAGGTTGGGAAGATTTCTTGGAGGAGGAAATGACAACCCGCCCCAGTATTCTTGCCTGGAGAATTCCATGGACAGAGGAGACAATCCATGGGATTGCATAGAGTCAGACACAACTGAGTGACCTGAGTGACTAACACTCAAAGCCATTTATGGGCTTCCCAGGTGGCACTAGTGGTAAAGAACTGCCTGCCAATGCAGGAGATGTAAGAGATGAGTGCTCGATCCCTTGGTCGGGAAGATCCCTTGGAGGAAATGGCAACCCGCTCCAGTATTCTTGCCTGGAGAATCCCATGGACAGAGAAGCCTGGCGGGCTACAGTCCACAGGGTCCCAAAGAGTCAGACACAACTGAGCGATTGAGCACACATACTTGCATAGCCATTTAGACTGTACCCTAAAAACTTCATAATATTAGGTTGCCTAATTCCAGTCTGACTCCAATCCATACTCCGATATTTTTAAATAAGTGTACTCTTTCAAAAATGCAAATACAGTCAGGCCAATCTCCTGTTTAAACTGTAGAAGTGGCATTTACTTTGTTTTATTTCCAAATTTTCTAAAATAAGCATATATTGATTTTATAATCATGAGGAAATAAATTAAATAAATCCATTAGTGACTCCCTCAAGCCTTCAAGATAAAGTTCAAGTTGCTTAACAGGGCATAGAAATCCCTTCACGGTTTGCTTTCTGTCTATTTCTAGTCTTAACTTTCCCCTAGCCTCACAGGTCTCCAAGCATGTGAATCTTTCAGTCCCTGGATGGCAATAAGATTTTAGGCACATCTGTGTCTTTTCACCTTCTACTCTGTCTGGATGTCTTTACATGTTTCTGCCAAAGTGAAGTGAAGTCGCTCAGTAATGTCTGACTCTTTGCGACCCCATGGACTGTAGCCTACCAGGATCCTCCGTCCATGGGATTTTCCAGGCAAGAGTCCTGGAGTGGGTTGCCATTTTCTTTTCCAGGGGATCCTCCTGACCCAGGGGCTGAACCCGGGTTTCCCGCATTGTAAGTGGACGCTTTACCGTCTGAGCCACCAGGGGCGTCCATATTTTTGTGTCCTTCAAGTCTTATGTTTGGACTTAGGACTAGTATTGTAGCCCCCAAGAAATCTTTCCTAATGCCTTAGTGTCAGTTTAATGCCTCTCATCTGTCACCAAATCCTGTCCGTAACTTTATCAGGAAGATTTGACATTAATTTCCCCACTAGATTTTTTTCTGTTCTTATACTAAGCATTTACTCTCATTTAACCAGATTCTGTCATTCATGTATGTTTCTATGGATGATTAATGTTCAATTTTTATTTTTAATTGAATGAAGAGGTCACACTTTTTTTTTAACCCTAGGGTCAAATGTGACCTTAGACTCTATCTATTAAGATTTCTACATTTAAGCCCAGGACAGCTCCTCATAAAGATACAGAATAGTAGGAACATTTAAATTGAAATTTATAATTCATATAATTAGAATCTGATTAGGAATGTATGTTTTCTTTCAATGTCAGCTTTCTCCAAAGACCTTTAAAACTTCAGTGCTTTGGAAGAATTTAAGAAGTTTCTATGAGATTTTACTTTTATATTGAAGAGACAACAGCTTTCTAAGAAATAGAGATTGCCTAAAAAGTTTGCAGTGCTTTATATAGCAGATAATTAATAAATGCTGATCAGTACATGAATGACTTGGCTTTGGTAAATATGGAGTTGGTCAAACATTGGAAGACTGTGTTTGCAAATATTCTCAAAAGTTAGTGTTCAGGTTCTCAAAACTAAAATAAATAAAATTTAGCAGTTTTTCATATTCTTTAGAAAACTTTTGGTTCTTAGATTTCTTTGGTCAGAAGAGGATCTTAACATATCCTCCAATGGTAAAATGATTATACTTCTTTTTAAAACATTTATATCAAAATTATATATTTTCCAACATTTATCTAATGGAATTAACCTTCCGTTATTCATGATTTTTTTTGAAATATGATGCTTGATAGATGGACATGTAACTTCATGTGAATTAAATATAAAACTGCTAGTTATGGTCTGATCTTTTAAAATTAAAAGAAAAATTCCTATTTTGCTAGACCTTTTAGCCTTTTCCTGGGCCAAGGTTATACATACAGAAGAGTTCAGTTATTGTCTGATCTTTTAAAATTAAAAGAAAAATTCCTATTTTGCTAGACCTTTTAGCCTTTTCCTGGGCCAAGTTTATACATACAGAAGAGTTCAGTAAAATAAGTTATTTTTATATGATTTATACATTTTCGTTTGTTAAGGAATTGATACAACCATATTGGTATGTTTTCGGCTGCAGATATTTAAGTGTCTATTAGTAGGGGAGGCAATAACACAATCAGAGCCAGTTTCACAGAGGATAAAACCTTTACAGTCACAAACAGATGATGTTTAGAAGGTCTTTTGCTTGGCTTAATGCTCTTCAAGCCCCATCTGGAAATTCTTAATCATTTCTGAACAAAGCACATTTTCATTTGTATTGGGCCCCATACATTATGCAGCCAGTCCTAGATAGTATATAATTTAAGTGATTTTCCCAATTTTGAATACATGGTTGGGGAATGCAAGGCTAAAATGCCCACTTCTAAGCAGTTACCAATGAACAACACAGCTAGAGTCCTGTCTGCCAGTCTCTACTCGCCCAGCTTAGCTGTCAGGAGCAGCACGCAGGTTAAAAGAGAAAGATTCTCCTAAGTGTCAATCCCTCCTGCTGGCTCAAGAGAACAAAGCTGGCAGGCAAAGTGAATCAGATAGGGAACTGTGCACGCCCAAGCTTCAGAATAAAGCCAATAGGTCTAATTTCAGCTTACCAGCCTTGGTAGTGTTCCTTTAAGTTCACTAAGTAGGATATACCTGTAAGCAAGCAGTCTAATGTTTTTGTGATCTTGCTGCTGTGAAAGTATTTAATAATAAGCCTCAGAAGTAGGAAGGTAAGAAGGAAATCTATGATGTCTAATGCCAAGGTGGTGTTCACTGTGTTGAAAGTTGATTAAATTTCCTTTTAACACCCCTTGAAACTGACATTTTGCTGCCGTTTAAATTTTTTCCCTCCAAACTGTTTTTTATACCCATGATTTAGAGTGATACACAGCAAAGCAGTGGCTATGAATTGGCTCAAAATGATTCTAGGGGTAATGAGCAGAGATTAAAAAAAGTCTGCTCCTGTTCATTTAAGGAAAGGAAAGCTAACTTTATCCTGCAGCTGCATGCAAGGCAGGGTCAAAGATTTGAGACTGCTCAAATAGTGCCATCCAAATTTGATCAGTTTGAAGTGATAACTAGGTTCCAAAATCCCATAGATTGATAAAAGAAAAAAATATATTTAAATAGATTAGGGCATTCTCAGCTATCAGTTGCAAAATTGCTTGCTATATTTGCATGCTTCCATTTTTAAAGCTACATCTGTTTTAATTGAGCGAGTCTAAATTTATAAATTAATATAGCAGACTCCTATATTTGATATCTCAAGTATCTGATCCTCAAAGAGGATTATCTATGTGCATGTGAACATCTATCACAGGCAAAAATGGAAGCCAAACTTGAAACTATAAATGCTATTGGTGATGCATTTGTGGACATGTATGATGTAGAACTTTATAATTACTGTTTGAAAGCTCAAATAATACAAAACAGAATACCTCATAAATGGAGTAACGCAGTATCTTCTATATAGACCATCAGCTGTGACCATTACGAAAACACTGACCTAGAGCTAATTGTATATCCTTTTTTCTCCACCTCATTCTATTTCTCTTCACATCAATAGTTAAAAACTGGAAATTCAAAAGGATTTCTTATAAAAAGAGCCTGAAATATTAGCTCCTTACTTCTTTTGCTTTTGAGTCTAGCCCAGTGGTTTTATCTTATTCATCCCAATGTCTCCCTTTCATAACATATTCTAAAACGTGATTCTGTGCAGGAAAAATGGGAAGATAAAAGAGCAAAACATTCATTAGATTTTTTAAAAAGTACAGGTACTAACAAACAAGGTTTATTTATATGTAATAATAGAAAGTGAGGAATGATCTTAATTTATGCAGTGATAGCATCTCTCCAAAATAAAGAAGCAATGGTATTCTAATAAAGTAATTCTCTACATTAAAAATAGGATGGAACAATATTAAAGAATCACTCAAAGCCTAAGATTTATCTTAAATTCCCATCAAGACATGCAGTCAGACTCTAGTAATTGTAGAGACCTTGGGAACGCTAGTCTCTACCAGGTGACAGGAAATCAAGAATTAGATTGGAATAAGAAACAGTAAGATGAGAAGAAGTTATAGTTGTGTGGTAGGCCTTATCAGAATGAGTGGAAAGTCTCTGGCCACGTGAGAATAAGTCAACAAGTCCAATATACAATCTTCACAATATTACTTATCATTGTACAATTGTGCTTAGTCACTCAGTTGTGTCTGATTCCTTGTGACCCCATGAACTGTAGCCCACCAGGCTCCTCTGTCCATGCAATTTTCCAAGAAAAAATACTGAAGTGGTTTGCCGTTCCCTTCTCCAGGATCACTGTGCAGTAAGTGAAAGAATGTGAATATAACTATAAACATGTTTGTAGCCTTTATTAAAGTGTCACCTAAATTTCATGTACTCATATTTAATAATATTCTTATAATACTATTTAAATGAGCATTAGTTATTCTTTGTTTCATGTTTACGCACGACAGTTATAAACAAAGGATGATACAAATGAAGACTGGTAACTCAAATACCATGAGCGTCATTGCTATCGCTATCAGTGACACTATTGTCAGAGAAAGTGGGAGTGACAGTCACTCAGTCGTGTCCGACTCTTTGCGACCCCATGGACTACACAGTCCATGGAATTCTCCAGGCCAGAATTCTGGAGTGGGTAGCCTTTCCCTTCTCCAGGGGATCTTCCCAACCCAGGGCTCAAACCCACGTCTCCCACATTGCAGGCAGATTCTTTACCATTTGAGCCACAGGGGAGGTCCACTATTATCAAATATGGTGAACAGCTCCTGAAAAATCCCAGGGACTTTCCTGGTCATCCTTTGGTTAAAAATCCACATTCCAATTCAGGGGGCATGAGCAATCCCTGGCCGGGAAACTAAGCTCCCACATGTCACAGAGCGATTAAGCCCGTGTGTTGCAAATACTGCTCTCCACAACTAGAGAGAAGACTATGAGCTGCAACAAAAAATATTGCATGCTGCAATGAAGACCCGATGCAACCATAAATAAATATTACAAACTGAAGTAAAACTTTTCATAGATTTGCAATATAGTCACATTTCTGGAAAATGTAGTTTGTATAGAAGCTGCACATGTCAAGAGGTTTCAAGTTCTAGGCTCAGATAATCATAAATAATTCTTCCTTATATGGATTTATGATGGAATATTCAAAATATGAGGAAAAGCTTGAGAAAATACACTTTGTTGTGTGACACTATCCTACTCATTATAAGTCCTGTAGCATCCTGGTCCTCACTCATTAAAAGCCAGTGCATTGTGACAAAATCATCCTTTTCAATTTCCAAAATGCCCTCTAGGGGGAGCTACTACCTCCGTCAAAAAATTAGGATCCCAGCTGTTTTTTTTTTTTTTTAATAGTTTTGTGATAAATAATGTAAGCATACCTTCTAGTTGAGGTATTTACAGTTAGACTAAAGTATTGTTAGCATTTTAATTTTTTAATTAAAATTTATATTATTTTATGCTGATTAATCAAGCATTTGTTCACTTATGAAAACCCAACTTTATTACCAATGACTGTTAAAAAATTTCAAGTAGGAAGTGTTAATCTAACATACTAACTTATACGACCAGAAGTGGCACAGTAATCGATTAAACAATATGATTTCAAGTTAGATATCTAGTTCAAGGCTCAGAATGATTTTTTACTACTTGTATGAGCTAATATGAAATATTTAGCTATTATAACCTCTAAGCACTTCATCTGGATATAATAAAAGTAATTTACATTGTTATATTTTATAGAGGAAATGTAAATTTTTTTAAAAGTACTTAAACATATATTAGCTAATTGTTATTGCTATAAAAGCAGTTTTAGATTACTATATATTTCTTAATTTTTTGTTTACTTATGAAATAAATAAATATTAGAGGATATTAAATTGCATTAAAAGCTATGGCACTGTCAAAGCAGGTAATTCAAAAGAAGAGGTAAACTTTGCATTACAACAAAAAAGAAGAAAATGTGTCAGACAGAAATAATTTATTTTTAATTGTTAAACACAATTGTTATACAGCAAAGCCTCTGCCTTTTCTTTCAGTATCATGATTTTGCTGTTCCCAGTCTTGGCTGAGGGATATCACAGCCAAACTCTGCTTTAGTCTCCACACCAAGTCATGATTATACTAGCAATCATTGGTTACATGAGAACAAGAAAGGGCCTTAGCTTCCCTAGATCCTTGATAGTATTTTTAAAGATTTTTTGAGTTAGACTGAACACATTTTTTGCCCTCTGCTTCAAAAGTGTTAATTACCAAAACCAAATTGATCAACCAGAATTATATTCCTAGGTTTAAAAACAGAGACATCACTTTGCAAAGGTCCATTTAGTCAAAGCTATGGTTTTTCTGGTAGTTATGTATGGATGTAAGAGCTGGACAATACAGAAGGCTGAGCACCAAAGGATTGATGCTTTTGAAATGTGGTGCTGGAGAAGACAATTGAGAGTCCCCTAGACTGCAAGGAGATTAAATCAGTTAATCCTGAAAGAAATCAACCTTGAATATTCATTGGAAGGACTGATGCTGAATATGAAGCTCCAATACTCTGGTCACAAGATGTGAAGAGCCAACTCGTTGGAAAAGTCTCTGGTGCTGGGAAAGATTGAGGGCAGGAGAAGGGGGCAACGGAGGATGAGATGATCTGATGGCACCACTGACTCAATGGACATGCATTTGAGCAAACTCTGGGAGGTGGTGAAGGGCAGGGAAGCCTTGTGCGGCAGTCCATAGGGTTGCAAAGGATCGGACATGACTCAGTTATTGAAAACAAATATATGGCACATACATAAAGTGTGAATCTATGCTTGTTTCTCCTTTTACTGAGAGTATCTAAAAATCTCTTTCACTAGACAGAATTGTTCAGAGGGTGGAAGTGAAAAAAATGAAATACATTTCTCCAGTCAGAGCTGTTACTTAAGAGTCTTCTTTTTCTCAGTCCCCTCTTCTGCCCTTCCTGCTGCTGCTAAGTCGCTTCAGTCGTGTCCGACTCTGTGCGACCCCATAGATGGCAGCCCACCAGGCTCCGCTGTCCCTGGGATTCTCCAGGCAAGAACACTGGAGTGGGTTGCCATTTCCTTCTGCAATGCATGAAAGTGAAAAGTGAAAGTGAGGTCACTCAGTCATGGACTGTAGCCTACAGGCTCTTCCGTCCATGGGATTTTCCAGGCAAGAGAAATGGAGTGAGGTGCCATCGCCTTCTCCGTCTTCTGCCCTTAATTCACCATCAAGCTGCTGAGCTTCAAGTTGTTCAATATTTAAATCTCATGGATTGGTAATACAGTTAGCAGTGTATTCTTTTTAACAAAAATCTATTACAGTAGCATTTAAGCACTGCATCAGGGCATTTATCTCTAAAACTGTAATGTGCATTTACAAACGCTATTCTTCTGACAGGACTATTCCCCTCATAACCTCACCATTTCATATGATTAATAGTTACACTGGGAACAAATTAACTGGTTTGGCCTGAATGTCAATTTTTAAGCAAATCTGTCTGTAGATAGACCTCTTGCCAGGTTTGAGATTCTACTATGCATGGAGTTAGGTTATTGAAAGAATCCTGTGGATGGATTAATCAGTCTCTCTTTCTGACCAAGTGAAATATTTGTTGGATGAGAGGGTAGCTTTGTGCCCCTCTCCCTGACTCTACCCAATTTCATTGCCCCTTGTGAAGAGTATGATACCAGTCCCTGACTTTCTCCACATTTTTCTCAAATTTTGCTTTCCTCCCCTGACCCTTCCAGGCTCTATTTTCCTTATCCTGCTTTACTTCTGCTTTTCACGGTATTTTTACCACCTGGAAACCTGTATTAACTTATTTATCACTTTATTGTCTGTCTCTTCAATAGAACATCAGGTCCTCTGAGACTGAGGCTTTGTTTTGGTCACTGATCTAGCTTGTGCTGGGGAAATAGAAAACAGTAAATATCTGTTGAAGGAGTGAACAAAGCAAAGGCTTTTCTTGGTGTTTATTAATGTAATTGATTCAGAAATTCTTCTGTTGTTGTGGCCTCAAGTGGTCCAGTCTAAAATTATACTTTAAACAGAGAATAGGAGATCAAATTAGAGATGAACTGAGGAGGAGAATTGTAATGTTATTTAACTCTAAGTGGAAGTCTGGGAACCAAGAAATCTTAGGAGACTAATTGAGGATACTTTTTAAAAGCTTTCAATATCCTCTTTCTGTATCCTAGAGAATGAAGACCGGAGACCCTTGAGAAGTCATGCCTCAACATCTGTATTTCTATCAGATAACTTTCTTAAACAGTAATGTCAATCCTGTTTATGACCAAAGGCCCTCCTTCACACTTACTTACATCTCTCCTGGGTGATCTGGTACAGCTAAGAATCAGTCTATCTGACATTTCCAGAATAGCAAAGGAACAGATTGTTGTTTTCCTCACTTAGTAGTTTGGCTATCAATTTATATTCCCAAATTATTAAATATTATCAGAGAGAAAAAATAAAAAAAAAAATCATGAAAACTACCTCCCACAGGGTACAAGTGGAAAGCTAGTAAACCAGCAGAGAATAGCAGTCACCTACCTATTCTAGGATGTACCTTACCAATTGCAACTTATATGGTCAAAATCAACTGATGCATTTTATAAGGTAACCACGTTTCCCCAGGAGATCTGGAAACTCACACTGTATAAGCATCCATATAATTTACATATATGTGCATGTCATGCTTAAAAATACTTTTCCCACATTTACATATGTAAAATAAAATATCCAATAAAATCTTACAGTAGTTGTAGTCGGGTCAAATATTCAGGAAGTCTAGAAGAGGTAAGGGTCAGAATGGTCAGTGGACAATGGACCAGCTTCCTGAACTCCTTCCTTACATGAGGAACAATTCCAGAGTAAGCCAGCGAGCACAGCTAGAAAGAAAGAGGATCAGAATTAATACTACTCTTGAAAAGACTTATGTCTGCTAGTGGGAATGTACTGAACACTAATTGGTTTAAGGCACCATACCAGGTCCCCTAAGAATTGTTTTCGGGATCCTAGATGGTACTAAAGTAGAATTCTGTCTCCAGATGGAGCGTTGGTTGTAGAATCTTTCTATAAATGAACTGCTTTTTATTCTTTCCTTTGCTTTCTCCCTCTTCCAAATAATACCAACGTATATACTTAATTCAGAAAAGCAAACTTTGGCATACAGTTCTTATTAAAGCTTAGAAAAAAAATTACTAGTATATAATTCTGAGGTTCATAATTTCCCCTTAAATAAGCTATAGGTTAATGTGTAAAACTCCCTGTGGATTTTTCCCTTTGTCTAAATAATATCCTGTAATTCAAGCCAATATACTTTACAATAGCATGTTAAAAGCAAATAGGAAAGCAGCTTAGCTCTAAATTAAGGTTCCTCCATCAGCATTTCTACTCACTCTGGATATTTTCTAATACAAAGCTTTGGTCTCTCCTTTCACGATGCTATTCTGCAATAGTAAAGCAAGTAACCACAGCTTCATAATGCTAAGCACTCCAGGGGAAACACAAACAGAGTGCATAAACCAAAGTATTCATTTCATGAGGTTTTATTAAAAGGCTTCACCTCTAAATTGAGCTGTCATACACTGTTGGGAAACTTTTTACCACAGTTTATTTTAACTATGTAAAACATTAAGGGAATGGAATTTCTTCCACTTTTCACAGAACGGGCATGACCTTGCTTACACACTATAAGCAGTCTACACTGCATTTAATCAAATTGGCTGGAGAGTAAAATCAGGACATATGTTTTCCTATTTTCCCCAGTTTTCAGAAATAACCCCAACCTCGTTAACATGCTGTAGATTGCCATGTAGACCCGGTAAGTTCTCTGGTGTTCTTACTGAGAAGCTCTACTGCATGATTAAATGATATCCTCCGGAGGAGAAGGACTTTAGGTAATTTATAAATCATTCATTTGTGACAAAGCTTTATACAGCATTTCAAGGAATTGCATTAACTGCTTCTGCAGTTTCCTCAAATGTTTTCAGTTGACAGTGTCATAGGTCATTACTGATTTTTTCCTTATGTAAGCAATACCAACTTTCTATTAAAAATACTAATTTCCACTCTACTACAGTGTCTTTTGAAGTAGGGTGTATATTTAAAAAAAAATCAAGTTGCTTTGAAATATTAAAGGAATATATTTAACTGAAGGGTTTTCAGACAGGTTGTTTTTCTGTATTCCTGATGACAGAAAGATTTTAGCCTACAAAGTCAATAGTAAATTTTATTAAAGTCATTATTTTCCTGTTACAGGCCTCATGCTTTAAATAACCACAGCTGACAATGCTGTCTTACATACTGTCATACTGTAAAATGTCCCCTCTTTATTACCACAGGGACAACTCATTTAGAACTTTGAAAGTGTTTTCACATTGGAGTTGCTCATTTGCAGAGCTGGCCTATGGCTGTGTTTAAAGAATGCGGTTGATACTTCTCTTTTCCTCTAAATATTCTAGGGAAAAATATAAACTTGCCAACACAACATTTTTTAGATAAAGATTAATGTCCCTTCTCATGGATAAAATATATCTCAATCTTTCCAGATTAGTGTGCTCTGACTACTCATGACATTATTTCTCCCATTGGCCCATTGTGTGTAAGAGCAAAGCACTCAACGTGGATATGAAATGTTTCATTTCAGGAATTTTTTTACTTTCTCCCAAATTACATTCTTTAATGGATGACTCATCCTGTCAGCATCATCTTCTCCATCCACATAATCTTGATGATAGGAATGTATAATGATTAGAAATTGAATAATCATCCAGAAAATACTTTTATTAAGATCAGAAGGAATGCTTATCATTTTTGCAATCATGGCATAACAGTCTGTTAGTGGAAGCACAGTGACTGACACCGCCCACCCTGGCCAGGCACTATAGTAACCATTTGCATGGTCATTTTATGACAGGCAGTTCTGGTAAGTAATATGGAAACTATAAGCCGCCACCAACCGGAAGAGTTTGAAAAAGGTCAAAAGGAGATACTACATGTCTGACCACCTCCCAGAGTCCTCTCTGGCAGTCATCTTGGCTGAACAAGGTGTGCACCACCAGGAAGGACTCTGAGTCAGAATGATTGACTTAGGACCACCAGGAAAGTAATCTCATCATCATAAAACCCCTGAGCCTGCAAGCCCTGTGACTCAGCTATTCTCTTGGGTTCCCTTCCCCTGCTTTACCATACTGCTCTCCACCCAGGTGCCCTTTCCCAATAAAATCTCTTGCTTTGTCAGAACACGTGTCTCTTCAGACAATTCATTTCTGAGTGTTAGACAAGAGCCCAGTTTCGGGCTCTGGAAGAATTCCCCCTTCGTGCAACAATTCTAAATGCTGCCCCTTTAACCCCCTATATGCATGCATGCTAAATCTCCTCAGTCATGTCCAACTCTCTGCAACTCTGTGGACTGTAGCCCAATAGGCTCCCTCCAGGCAAGAAGAATGGAGCTAGTTGCCATGCCCTCCTCCAGGGGGTCTTCTTGGCCCAGGCATCAAACCTGCATCTCTTATCTCCTGCTTTGGCAGGCAAGTTCTTTACACCAGCAGCACCTGGGAAACCCAACCCTCTACATAAAACACTTTTTTCCCCAGTACCCTTGAACATATATTGCACAATTTTTAACTGGATTTTCTTTTCTTGTCCATGTGTATCCAAGCCCCTACTTATTCATATGTACTACTAGGAAGAGAACAGAAACACAGAGGAGGAAAAAGCATGTAATGACTTGCCTTTACAGCTTAATGAAATGTAATCAACACCTCTCAATCCATTCTTTTCTGTACTCTTCCTATTTTAAGATATGTCTATGAAGTACATCTATGCTGTTCAGGACGACTGAAGCCATGTAAAACTTTAAAGTCTTCAAACTCTTGGTCAGCATTGCTAGATCTGCCTTTCTTCTCTTTGAAAAAAAGGGCAGAGCAGAGAGAGCAGATGCATGGTTAACTCTGCAGAGGTGTAGATGTTCCTCTCCTCCACCCTCACAATCTGGCATCGTCTCCTTTTACCTCATGCTGCACTCAGACCCAGAGGAAAAATGAGAAGATGTGTGTAAACCCTTGTCCTAGACTAACAGACTTGATCAATGTCAGGCCTTTGATTTCAAATCCAGTTCCCTCCTGTTCGATCTTTAGACAGTAATCTTTGCTGTTGGTGTGTGGCTACATTCACTTCTCATTGGTATCAATTTCTGTGGCGTTTTTAAACCAAGTGAAATAGAATGGAGAACATAAAGTGTTCTCCCTGGGAAAGGTGAACTAATTTCTTTCAAAAATACACTGTAAATGAATAGCTAATTATGCGGCATCCTTATAAAAGGAGAAATTTTCTTTAATTAACAGACATTTGCAATTTTTTCCTGGTTTATTTCTGCAAATAAGCCATGGTTAAATATTTTGCATTTAAATCACTTTCATTCTCTGTCACTCACACACACACTTTTTGCATGTACACACATATACACACAATACAACCTATGACCTAGTCAATAACTGTAACAACACTTCCTGAATTCCCCCATAGCCCTTCAACACAGTTTAGAATCCCAGCTAAACGACAACACTGGAGTTCCTGTACCACATGGTGTGAACCTAGATGGTATCAAAATGCCTGATTTGTGATGTGTGTGTTACTGTTCACTTAAAGTGCTTTCACTACCTTTTCTTATCAATGGAAAACGTTCAAGATATTTAAAAGAAATGCCTTTAAACCTTCTGACTGCAATATAGTAAAAATGGCAAGTGACTATATGAAAGAGGTAGAATGCATTTAAAGGAAATCACACATAGGTAAAGGTGTGATGTTGCTTAGTGTCCATTTATATACTTTCCACTGGGAAGAATGTGTTTTGGGGTGATGTGAGATTCTTTCCATTTGCCCAGTGAGAACATTAGATGCTTTATAGAACAATGTTGTTATTTTTAAGAAAGATGGAAAAATGAAACAGTAGAAAACCTTCCTTGCAACAAGAAGAGCAGAGTTCAGCCATGATAAATACAGAGGCCAGAATACTAAACTTAAAATCACAAATTATTTAAAGAAGAAAATTAAAATGCTTTACCATTAGGCTTCCTTTTTGAGGAGCTGAAGAGAAGGGACTCAATGCTGTGGAAGCAAGCTTTCTGACTAATTAAAGACAAGGAGGAAAACAGAGTGTGCTGGCTCCTTTGAACAGGTGACTAATGTGACTAATGCATACTTGTTAAAGGCACAGGGAGATGGTACTCTGGCATTCAGAGGGGGAAAAAAAAAAAGAAAAGGTGAGTATTCATAATATAAGTCACGGAGACAAATCTATAAAACCTGTTTCAATGAGGTTAGGTTCAGAATAAAACTAAATAAATCATACATCTGGCTTCCCTTTAACCTCTACAATCTCCATTTTGCTTCCTTTATGGAAAGTAACAAAAAGGCCTCCTTTCTTCCCATCATTCTTGCATTAAGCAAGAATGTGTGCATTCAGTGGCAGCTGGGAACCTCTAAAAGATGATGTCATCAAGGTGAGTGGGCTTCCCAGGTGGTGTAGTGGTAAAAATTCCTCCTGCCAGAACAGGAGATGCAGGAGATGCATGTTCAATCCCTGGGTCAGGAAGATCCCCTGGAGAAAGAAATGGCAACCCACTCCAGTATTCTTGCCTGGAAATCCCATGGGCAGAGGACCCTAGTAAGCTATAGTCCATGAGGTCGCAAAGAATTGGACAGGACTGAGTGTACACACATGCAGGCAGGCATCAAGGTGAAGGTTTTATAATTGTGCCCTTTAAAAGTTAAAAAACAAACAAACAAATTTATTATCCTCTAAAACAGAAATGACTTAAATAATATTTAAGAATGTGATCAAAATTGCCATGTAAGTATGATAGTCGGGCTGGTAAATAATTTAGAAAGGAAAGATTGATTTTCATCATGGAAGCTAAACTTGTATTTATGAGAGATATTAAACACTTGTACTGGAAAATGATAAACCCACTGTCACTATGTTAGAGATTCTTAGAATTTTAAAGCTGGAGAAGAATCCTTTCCATCAAGTGTGCTCAGTCGTGTCTGACTCTTTGTGACCTCATGGACTTTAGCCCAACAGGCTCTGGACTTTAGCTCTCTCTTTATGGGATTCTCCAGGCAAAAATACTGGAGTGGGCTGCCATGCCCTCCCCAGAGGATCTTCCCCAGCCAGCAATCGAACTTGTGTCTACCTGTGTCTCCTGTATTGCTGGCAGATTCCTTACCCACTGAGTCTCCTGTGAAGCCTTGAAGATGCAGGGTGGTAGAGAACAACTGGGCAGAGTCGAAGGACTAAGGGTTGGTCCTCCTCATTCAGCCATCACATCCCTGCAATGAATTCTGAGATCTTTTAAAAAAATGTATTTATTTGCCTCTACCAGGTCTTAATGTAGTACACAGGATCTTCTATCTTCATTGTGGCATGCAGGAATTTTTTTTTAAGATATATTTATTTTGGCAGTGCTGGGTCTTTGTTGCTATTGGGCTTTCTCTAGTTGAGCCGAGTGGGGAGGTCCCTCTGCAATTGTGGTGCATAGGCTTTTCATTGCCATGACTTCTCTTGTGGCAGAAGATGGGCTCTAGGTCAAGCAGGCTTTAGTAGTTGCATCTCCCAAGTTCTAGAGCACTGGTCCAATAGTTGTGGTACACAGGCTTAGTTGCTTCTCGAAATGTGAGATCCTCCCAGATGAGGGATTTAACCCATGTTCCTTGCACTGCCAGGAGAATTTTAAACTACTGGACCACCAGGGAAGCCTGGCACGCAGAATCTTTAGTTCTGGGTCTAGTTCTCCAACCAAGAATTGAACCCAGACCCTCTGCATTGAGAGCTCAGAATCTTAGCCACTAGATCACCAGGGAAGTCCCCTGAATTCCGAGAACTTTGATAAACACTTTTAAACTTGGGCTTTCAGATTTTTATGGGGGCTTATTTATCAAGATAGATGATTATAACACAGTATATTTAAGGGTATTCAGGAGTTCATTAGATCTGTATAAAACTTTTAATATTTATATGAATAGTATGTGGGCTTCACAAATATTAAGGATAAGCTGGTAACAGGCCAAGAACTCTTTATTTTATTATGAACATAGCGACTTTTTTCTTGATAGTTTTGGACACAAAAAATGCACTTTAAAATTTCAAATCAACTTGTACAAGGACAAGGAAAGAACCTTTCAAAGTTGAGAATAGGGCTTATTCGTTACAGCAGACTGAAGACCCTCATAACAATGCATGGG
This sequence comes from Madoqua kirkii, assembly GCA_006408675.1. NCBI lineage: Eukaryota > Metazoa > Chordata > Mammalia > Artiodactyla > Bovidae > Madoqua > Madoqua kirkii. The sequence continues at coordinate 2,775 of SJYC01127821.1, read as the reverse complement.
TGTTAATTAGAATACTCAGAAAAGTCTTGCTTCTGTAGTAGGAATTAATTAGACTCAAACTATCATTTCTTCTGCTCTGCCAAACAAATCTTAAAAGGCAGACCCAATGGTATCAAGCTATTTCTAAATAACTATACTTTTTTAAGAAAGCTCAAACATATTTACAGAAATAGGAAATGTTCAGCATTCAAATCTTAAATTCATCCTGTGTAGTATCCAACCCCGAATTACCAGGCATGCAAAAAATGAAAACAAACCAACAAAACAAGACACATAAAGAGTAAAGCTAGTCATTTGTAACTGATCCAGAACTGACATAAATGTCAGAATTAGCAGAGAAGGACAGAAACATTAAAACCACTATTATAGCTGTATTCTTCATGTTAAAAAAAAAGTAGAGATATGGATATCAAACTGCTAGAAATTAGAACTGTTTAAGGTGAAAACTAAACTGGATTTAGTTTTAATTTTTTTAATTTTCAGTTTACAGAAAAAAATTACAGAAAAAATAATTAGTGAGCCAGAGGGCATAGTAAGAGAAACTTTCCACAATGAAGCAAATGAAACCCCAGTTTAAAAAAAATGAATAGCTCATCAACAGTTGAGTAGCAATTTCAAGCAGCCTATTGTACATGAAATTCAGTTCCAAAAAAGTGAAAAGAAAGAAAATATTTTAAGAAATGATACACAATAATTTTTCCAATTTGATTAAAACTATAAACCGATAGATGCAGGAAGCTCAATGAACCCAAGAAACAAGAAAGGTAAAGAGAATTACATAAAAATCAAAATCAAAATTTTTTAAAACTAGTAATAAACAGGAAATTTTAAAAGCATACAGAAGTAAAAGGACATGTTACATGCAAAAAAAGCAAGGATAAGGACAGAAGTTTCTGACCAGAAACAACACAAGGAAGAAGACAGGAAAAACATCTTTGAAGTACTAAAGTTCCTCTTTGAAGTACAAAGTATCTCCCAAGACCTGTTAATTTAGAATTCTATATCTAAGAAACATATTTTAAAAATAAAGTCAAAATAAAAACTTTTGTAGACATAAATATAGCAGAAAGAATTCATTCACCAGCAGGTCCGCAACAGAAGAATCTCAAAGTTTCTCAGAAAGAAAGATAAAATGTGATGGGAATGTGGATCTAGACAAATAAATCAAGAGGATAAGAAATGATAGTTCAGTTCAGTTAAGTCACTCAGTCATGTCTGAATCTTTGCCACCCTATGAACTGCAGCACGGCAGGCCTCCCTGTCTGTCAACAACTTCCAGAGCCTACCTAAACTCATGTCCATTGAGTCGGTGACACCATCCAGCCATCTCATCCTCTGACATCACCTTCTCCTTCTGCCCTCAATCTTTCCCAGCATCAGGGTCTTTTCAAGTGAGTCAACTCTTTCTATCAGGTGGCCAAAGTACTGGAGTTTCAGCTTTAGCATCCTTCCTTCAAAAGAAATCCCAGGACTGATCTCAGTTAGAATGGACTGGTTGGATGTCCTTGCTATCTAAGGGACTCTCAAGAGTCTTCTCCAATACCACAGTTCAAAAGCATCACATCTGTGCTCAGCTTTCTTTATAGTTCAACTCTCACATCCATACATGACCACTGGAAAAACCATAGCCTTGACTAGATGGATCTTTATTGGCAAAGTGATGTCTCTGCTTTTTAATATGCTGTCTAGGGTGGTTATAACTTTCCTTCCAAGGAGTAAGTATCTTTTAATTTCATGGCTGCAGTCACCATCTGCAGTGTTTTTGGAGCCCAAAATAATAAAGTCGCCACTTTTCCCACTTGCTTCTGCATCTATTTGCCATGAAGTGATGGGACTGGATGCCACGATCTTCATTTTTTAAATGGTGAGTTTTAAGCCAGCTTTTTCACTTCCCTCTTTCACTTTCGCCAAGACGCTCTTTAGTTTTTTGCTTTCTACCATAAGGGTGGTGCCATCTGCATATCCGAGGTTATTGATATTTCTTCTGGCAGTCTTGATTCCAGCTTGTGTTTCTTCTAGTCCAGCATTTCTCATGATGTACATTCAGTTCAGTTCAATTCAGTCGCTGAGTCGTGTCCGACTCTTTGCGACGCCACGAATTGCAGCACGGCCAGGCCTCCCTGTCCATCACCATCTCCCGAAGTTCACTCAGATTCAGCATTCATCGAGTCCGTGATGCCATCCAGCCATCTCATCCTCTGTCATCTCCTCTCCTCCTGCCCCCTATCCCTCCCAGCACCAGAGTCTTTTCCAATGAGTCAACTCTTTGCATGAGGTGGCCACAGTACTAGAGTTTCAGCTTTAGCTTCATTTCTTTCAAAGAAATCCCAGGGCTAATCTCCTTCAGAATGGACTGGTTGGATCTCCTTGCAGTTCAAGGGACCATCAAGAGTCCTCTCCAACACCACAGTTCAAAAGCATCAATTCTTCGGCACTCAGCCTTCTTCACAGTCCAACTCTCACATCCATACATGACCACTGGAAAAACCATAGCCTTGACTAGACGGACCTTTGTTGGCAAAGTAATGTCTCTGCTTTTGAATATGCTATCTAGGTTGTTCATAACTTTTCTTCCAAGGACTAAGCATCTTTTAATTTCATGGCTGCAGTCACCATCTGCAGTGATTTGGAGCCCCCCGAAATAAAGTCTGACACTGTTTCCACTGTTTCCCCATCTATTTCCCTGCATATAATTTAAATAAGCAGGGTGACAATATACAGCCTTGACGTACTCCTTTTCCTATTTGGAACCAGTCTGTTGTTCCATGTCCAGTT